>PVKS010004556.1:0-92087 GCA_004027875.1 Aplodontia rufa
CAGTTTTTCACACCTACTGCATATTCAACAAGTATTTATTGAATGGCTGAACACATTTCTGTCTTCTATTTAGGAAAGAAGGCAATTTGGCAATTAGACAGAAAGAAAATTATAGATCTGCTAAGAGACAGGCAGAGGTCACTGGGAAAGGGAAGACAAGAAGAGCTGCTCAGAGCTCTGACCAGCACAAAGGCCAGTACGGAAGCAAGTAACTCCCCCGACATACCTGGCACCAATCAGAACAAGTCATCTCTTCACAGCAGCAAGTTTGTTGCAAATGAAAATATATAAAACTTTATTGAAATATGAAATTGCAAGTGAGAATGATCAGTTTGAGCCCTTTGTGACAATCATGCAAAAGGCATTCATTTGCTTGCTTTTATATGCAAGTAATAAATGACACTTTATTTTTAGCATTTGTTTACTCAGGAACACTTAACAGAGCTCAATTTTCATGCATTTTGGCAGCCTGATTCACCTAACTTTCCAAACAGTTAGGACAATGTGGTTTCATTAAGCACAGAATTCTTCCAGTGTACAGAGTGATTCTTAAACTTTGAATTTTTGACCCATACTGGTTCTATGGATTGCTAAATGTCATGGTCAGTTACCCAAACAAGGTCTCCTTCATGTTGCAGGAAGGAATATTTTGATGGAGTGCTAAATGAGTCATGCATATCTTTTCACCTTCTGCCCTCCTGGGCCCCAACTCATCTTACTATCTGCAAACTGACTTGCTTTCCTGATCATATCAGGCAGGTTATCAATAGTTTCGTACATGTTAAAAGAGGGGGTTGGACTCATTGACTATCATGGTGACAGTGATGTGTTTTACTGGGAGCCAAGTCAGGTGTGGTGGCAGGGAAGATAATTATTCCTGGAGTCAGAAAGACCTGGGTCTGAATCCAGGATCTGCAGACTGCTTGCCACAGACTTGGGCACATTACCTATACCAAATTTCAGCTTTCTTATTAGCAGATGAGGACAGCAATGAGAAGATGCACACACAGGGAATTTATGGTATAGTAAACTATACTTTGGTGGTTGGAGCAAAGATATACCCGAAGCAGGCAGGATTCTGAAATTCACATAGATTCTGTTTACAGTCCTAGAGCTAAGACATGCTATGTGATCTTCCTAAGCTTCGATTCTTCCCATTTATAAAATACAGTTGAAGTTGATAGCACCTAAATTTATAACATATTTTTTTTCTTTTTTTGGAAATGTTATCTCAACATCTAGGATTTTATTTTTGTTTCTAGGTTTTCTATTTTTGTCTTTTTTTTTTTGGAGCTTTATAGTTGTGTATGGTAGTTGGGTTTATTGTGTCAAACTCATACATGCATGTAATTTGATTTCAGCTTCCACCCCCCTTTCCCTACCTTTCTCCTTCTTGCCCTCCCTCCCTTTCCCTGTTCTTCTTCCTTTACTAGATACCTTTGGCTCTTGAGATTACCTTTGGTGCTTATAAATTTTCCTACCTGATTCATAGAAGATACTAACCAAAAGGGAATTATTATTATTGCTATTATTACCATCATCATAATATTTGTTCATTATTCTTTTTTTATAAGAGAGAGAGGGGCAGAGGGAGAAAGAGAGAAAAAGAATCAATTTTATTTAGTTTTTTGTGTAGTTTTTGTTGCTCTACCACTATGTTGTGAGCCTGGTGCTGGGGTGCGAACCCTCGTCCTAGCGCATGCCAGGCAAGTGCCATGACCACTGAGCCACTACTTCAGCCCTTTACTCATTATTTTTCATGCACATTTCCACTTTGATAAAATATAATAATGATGAAAACTCTATTCCAGGGCCTCAATTTGTCCACTTCGTGATTCATCCCTCCCAGATGTCACCTCACTGCTGAGAGCACTGGCCTTCAGCCCAGACTCTCAGCTCCTGTTTTACCCTCTTCCCCTGTGCACTCATTAACTACTACTCTTTACAATTAAATTGTGCAATGAATGTCGAGCACCTGAGTTGAAAGAATCCTAGCTTAGCACACTGAGTATAAATTTCTACCAACAGCCTTTCTGCTTGGATCATAATTCAGGGGCCATTAATCACCTACCTGACCTCGAGGGCCCAGCAGAGGCAAAGGAGTTAATAAAGACTTCTTAGAGGAAAGGAAAAAAAGCATCTCAGCAGTGTTGCATAATCCTTTGATGATCACGGAATGGAGACTACAGATGGCCTTGGATAATTAGAGACTAAGGATGGGTGTGATTTGAGGTCTACCAGATGTAGCAGCGGTCACTGTCTTATAGGAAGACATAGACAGTGTCTGCTCGTATGGTTTAAATTAAGAGACATTTGGTAATATTTCTCCTCCAGCCTTAATTTTCCCTACCCCCTACTACTCTAAAAATCAAAAATCTACCAATGGAGATTAAATCTCCCAAATTATTACTAGGAATTTTATTAGTATGATATTCAATCTTACATAATATTTTAAAGTACCTTAAATATTGTTTTCAATTTTTCATTAACTGTCAAATCAGATAGGCAGGAGATGCAATGTATTCTCACATCAAAAGGGAGGAAAGTGAAGTTTGAATGTTTATGTGATTTTCCAAAGGTCTCATAGTCACTGCATGGAAAATGAGGGATTGTGAGTCACACTTGCGGACACATCCGCTGCTTCCTCCATGGGTGTCACACTATTCAGAAGAATGATTTTCAGATCAAAGTATTTAAGCCCTGAAAATATCATAAAGGAGAATGTAGGGAATTATTTCAGAATATTGAATAGATGTTGATGTCTCAGAAAGAAATTAGCTGCAGCTTTGTTTGGAGACAGAAAAATATCACAAATGCCTTTGATACCATATTTTATTGATCATCTCATGAACAAAACCATGATAAATTGGAGAAAGAACAGGTCCTGAGCTTAACAGATCTGGATTTGCTTCTCTTTTCCTTGAAGCACTACATTTCATTTCCTCTAAATAGTGCATAATGCCAACCTTGCTGCCTGGTGATGAGGCTTTCATGAAATAATTATTGTGAAGTGACTGGTACATAGTAGATGTTCAACTAATGCATCTATAATTTATTTGACTCTATTCTGTTCTTAGCTGTCAAAATTTCACACAATTATATTAATGAGAACACTCCTGCCTGAAAACACAGAAACTTAATTCAAACAGGATTGAGTATATAAAATTTATGTTCTGATAAAATAAAACTTCCAGGTACCATTGGATTCTGGTACACATCTATTGTTATCTCTAAATGGGCATAAACTCATGTATTACAGCAAACAACTCCCAAACAAATATATTGGTTTTCTAACATTCAAAGAGTTGCATTTTGGATTATGGTTTGGTATCTATGCTGGTTTAAATTGTTGTTCAACAAATATTCTTTTCCTCTCCCAACTGTTTGGATTCATTCTCTACCCCGTTGAACCTGGGTTTAATCATGACATGCTTGTGCCAATCAAACATTGACAGGCATACACATACTAATACACAATCTCAAGACACACCATGAAAAAAAAATTGACCCAAGAAGCTTTCATCCACCCACCTGGCCCAGACTGGGAGACACAGGGATGAACACATTGCCTGGGTAGCTATTCTAAAAATAACAGACATAAGAAATACATTAAAACCTGACCTGTTGCCTAGATTCTGGAGTCCAGTGTGGCTAAGCCAAGTTGCATTCAGTCCACAGAGCAATAAAGATGGTAGTAAAGTGGTTAACATTCAAACAACTGAATTTTGGGATGATTTTTTTGTGGCATTATTACAGAAAAATTAATACTCAACATGCGTCAGCTCTTGGTGAGCAGAGTCCTCCACTCTGTGCAAAATGACTTAGGTTCCTCCCCCTTTTTTTTTTTTTTTAAGAGAGAAAGAGAGAGAATCAATTTTTATTGAGTGTTTCACATGGCCCTCATTGCTCCAACACTTAGTTGTATACATGGGGGTGCTGGGGTGCACTCGCTCATGCTTGTCAAGCTAGTTGCTCCAACACTCAGTTGTGTACGTGGTGCTGGGGCTCGAACCCGGGTCCTCGTGCTTGCCAGGCAAGCGCCGAAACTGCTGAGCCACCGCTCCAGCCCGGTTCCTCCCCTTTTTAAACAGATTCTTTTGCAATGTAATTTATTTGATGAAAATTGTGCATATTTATGTTAAACAATTTTATTTTACATATGGTGACGCAGGTATAACCAGTCAAGAAAATAAACATTTTTTTATGACTCCCAAAAATTTAGAACCCTTTAGTAATCCCTCACTAACTCAACCCTGATCCTCCATCTTTGTCTTTTGAAAACCACTGGCCTAACTACTACTACTATTGATCAATATGTACTTTCTAGGAATTTTTTTCTAGCATTATGTAGTACCTATATGTTTTATTCTTTTAAGTTGCCTAGTAATAGTCTGTCTTACTGCAACACATAATATTTTAGTTCCTTCAAATATTGATAAACATTAATGTTGTTTCCAGCTTGAAGCTGGTAAGAATGTAGGTGTAACAGGGGGAGGAAAAGGGAAATAAGGCAAATTATATTCTATTTGTGTATAATTGGGGGAAAATGAGCCCCAACATTAAGTGTAACTATAATGCACTAATGAAAATTAAAATTCAAAGGTGCTATGAAAGTTTGCAAGCCATTTTTTTATGGACATATACATTCATTTCTTGGGGTAATAAATACCTAGGACTCAAACTACTGGGTCACAAGGTAATTGCATGTGTAACTTTAGTCACTTCCCTCTATAGATGTGAAGATCATCAACTCTTTGGAGGGTTTCTACATGCAGAGCATTGGCCTAAAGCTGCCAGAGTGCCCTGCCTCTCTACATGGTTCTCAAGAAGGTGGGGAAGCCCCCTCTAGGCCTCCTCATGGTTTTGTGTCTCAGCTCCTTGGTTTCTGCTGTCCTCTCTGATAGTTTCATTCTCAAGCAGGATTTTATCCCAAGATGGTCAAACGGTCACTATGATGTCAGGCTACCATCTTACCAGGTCAGCAGCTGCAGGGAAAAGAGAGCTCCTCCTTTCTTCACCACTTAGCAAAGTCCAGTGTCCACTTCCACTTGACTGATAGGGGTCTGTCCATATGCATGAACTGTGGATAGGGAGAGAGAGGGAGCCAATCCCCAAGTAGGGGAAAGCAATCAGATCGTTGTCTCCTCTCTACAGAACATTGTCAGAGAGTTGGAGAGAGATGATAGTCTAAGGCAAAGACCAGAGCCTTCTTCCAAAATAATGAAGGGACAAGCAAATACAAACACACTCTTATAGTTTGAATCCTTAAATGTCCCCCAAAGGCGAAGTGTGGATGTCTTGGTCCCCAGTCTGTGGTGTTTGGGGTGATGCTGGAAGTTGTAGGAGGTAGGCCCTGGTGGAAGGAAGTTAGGGAGCTGCCCTTCGAGGGGATATTGGGACCTTGGTCCAGTTCTCACTGTCTCTGCTTGCTCAACCATAAGTTGAGCAGTTTCCTGTGCTGTGTGATCTTGCGTTGATATTTTTGCCTCACCACAGGCCCAAAGGTGATAGGGTTAAGTGACTGTGAACTGAAATCTGTGAAACTCTGAGCCAAAATAAGTCTTTCCTCTTATAAGCTGATATTCTTAGAAATTTTATCTCAGTGATGAAAATCTGACTAACATACACTTAAATAAACAACAAGAAAACCCTGCTATATGGATAGCAGTAAAATTATGTTAATATTTATGTTATTATTTTCTACCAAGGGGCTTCAGTGCCAATTTGAATTATTCAGTTTTACCTAGTCCCTTCTCCTCTTTCCATCTCCCATGGTCCAGAATATTTTTAATATGTTACAGTAATTCTAGATTTTGAATCCTTCCATCACTCAATATTAGTGGCATATAAAAGGAAGTTAAGGCTATGGGGGCTTTATAAAAGAAAGAGGAGGAGGAGGAACCAAAGCCAAAAAGGACAGAATAGACCCTAAGGTCATCTCCCTCTAAAAGTTTATTAGTCTGTGATTCTATCCTCGTTCTACTGTTGCAGGATTCTCTGATGTTAGGATTCCAAGAAGTCTGGAGGCAGAACATGTTTCTTGAATAGTTTACATTCTCATCTTGTTACCAAGTTCAGATCATGAGGTTGATACACCCCTGAGGACAGACTGACATTTTCATTGTGTTAGTTAGCAAAAACATAAACTGAGGAAACTGCTTTAAGAACCAAATAAATTTATGGGATGCTAGCGCTAAAATGAATCTCATTGTCAGCAGCTTTTAAGAAGTGAAATATGTCTGCTTCTGAAAGAACACAGGGAGCTCGCCATTGAAAAATGTTTTCCTCTTTGGCTTCTCTGATGCAAAGAGAAGGAAGGGAAATCTGCAGATACTGTGTAACCACTGTATGATCAATGAGAGGCTGTTCCAAGGAATGGAAGGGATCTCTTATTCTTTTCCCTGTTCCCAAATCAGCTTCTGTAGCTCAGATTAGAACATTAAGCACCCACTTTTCCCCTTCTATTATGGTTAGGATCTGAAATTTCCTCAAAAAGCTTGTGTGTTGAAAGCTTGGTTTCCAAAGCAGCAAGTTTTGGAAGTGGGGTTCCTAGGCAATGACCTCTGCATAGACAAATGGACCATTGGGAGGTAGGACCCAGCAGCAGGAAGTAGGCCATCGAAGGCATATCCTGAAAGGCCACATTTTCTCCCAGAACCCCTTCTTCCACCTTCCCTTTTTCTCCCCACCCCTTTCCCAGTTACCATTAGCTGTGCAGCTTTCTTCTGCCACATCCTTCCTCCGTGATGTTTCTGAGTTAGTGCAAGCTGACTATAGACTGAATCCACAGAAAATGTGAGCCAAGATAAAAAATCTTTCTTCCTTTAAGTTGTTCTTGTCAGACATTTTGGTCACAGTGATGAAAAGCTGAGTAACACACATCCAGAGATACCTAAGATTTTAATGATTCCTTCCCCTCTCAGTGATTATTTATTCACAATTCTTGGAATTTCTTTTCTGTAAGACAGTAAGATCGTAAAGGCCCTTGCTATCCAGAGAAGTAGCAGTGTATAATGAGAAGATAGAGCTATGGTGTTAGAATTTCTAAGTATAAATCTGACCTAACATCAGCTAGCTGGGCCTGTTGGCAAGTGGCCGTGAGCTTCAATAACCTCATTCATAAGACCTTCACTGGGAAGATTTAGTGAGCCATCACGTGTACTCTGCTGGGGACAGAGAAGGAATATGATAAATGATAATTCACCCCATCACTCTTGGCCATCCTTGAAATATTTTCCCTAAGCAATTTAAGCAATCCATAAAGAACTTTAGTACAAAAAACAGAAAGTGGGTGAGTAGACATGGGGCATGTTATATGTCTTGAACAACAGCTCAGTGCTCTCTTGCTATTTGATTTTTGTTGGCATAGACTCTAGTAGGCTCTTTCTACCACTGACTAGCAGTTAAATCAACTGGACTGTCTGTAGCAATCTTAACTTTTCGTATTCACTCTTTCCTTTTTGTTGAAATACAATATTCCACAAAATCTTGCATTTCAAAATCTGAACCATTCCAGGATTCCCACAGTGCAGCAGTTCATAAATCTTTAGCAAGGATTTGTTATTCCGGAAGTAAGATCATTTAGAACTGATTTTCTTCATGCTTAATATAAAAAAGTCACTAAAATCCATACTATAAACCACTGTTAACCCTTCCTCAATGATTCCATTGGATTTTCCTTGATCCTAAGGCATAGTGCAAGAATATTTTCCATTTTTTAATGAGGAATCTGAAGTTCAAATGGATGAAATAACTTTGCTCAAATCAAGCATTTTGTAGGAGATAGTGCTATGAGAATTAAAAAGAAAATAAGTGAATATTAAAGAACTCTGGAAAATAGAAAAAAGCTTGCATTTTCTAAAACTGTTATTGTTGAAATACCCATATAACTCAAGCAATCTATAGATTTAGTGCAATTCCTATCAAACACCCAGTGATATTTTTTACAGAAACAGAAAAAGCAATCCTAAAATTTATATGAAACAATAACAGAAACAACAAAAAATGTCCAAATATTCAAAACAATTTTGAGAAACAGGAGCAAAGCTGGAACTATTACATTTCCTGATATCAAAATATATTATAAAGATATAGTACTCAAAACAGTATGACATGTAAGCAGGCATACCATCCAAGGGGTAGAGGGCCCAGAAATAAACCAGCAATGTATAATCAACTGATCTTTGACAAGAGTGTCAAGAAAACACAACATGGTTAAGAAAAAAAAGTCTCCTCAATAGATCATGTTGGTAAAATTAGCTATAAACATGCAAAAAAAAAAATTGGACTCTCACCTTATGTAAGAATAAAAATCACCTCAAAATGGATGAAAAACATCAACCTGAAACTAGAAACCATAAAACATCTGGAAGAAAACAGGGAAAAAGAATCTTGCCATTGGTTTTGGAAATTATTTTTTTTATAAGACAAAAGTAGAAAAAAGGAGAAACAGACAAGTGGGATCACATAAAACTAAAAAAGGAAAACAAGCCACAAAACTAAAAGACGTCCTAGAAGAAAATATGTATGATACACATCTATGAAAAGTGGTTACTATCTCAAACATATAAGAAATGCTTAAAATTTGATATCCAATCACAAAACAATCTAATTTTTAAAGCAGGCAAGGAAAAGAGTAGAATTTCTCCAAAGAAAACATGCAAATGGCCAATAGGTGTACAAAAAGGTGCTCAATATTACTAATCATTAGGGAAACACAAGTCGATATCACACTGAGATATGACATCATATATTTTAGAATTGCTATTATCAAACAACAAAACATAGCAAGTGTTCACAAAGATATGGAGAAATTGTCCATGCCTGGTGGGAATATAAATTGACACAGTCAATCTATGGAAAACAGAATAGACATTTTCAAAAAAAAATAAAAGCAAAATGATCATATTATCTAACAATCTTACATCCAAATATACACATAATGGAATTCAAATCATTATTTCAAAAGATATTGACACTCTTATGTCCACTATAGCACTATATACAGTAACCAAGAAGTGGAAGAAATTTAAATGTTTATTGACAGATGAATGGATAAAGAAAATATACACACTTTTTCCATTCTTATGAAGAAAATTCTGCTGTTTGCAACAACACAGATGAAACTAGAGGACATTATGCTAAGTATATACAGAGTTCAACACCACTTTCATGGGAAATGTACCCACTCACAGAAGCAGAGAACTGAATGGTAGTTTCCAGGATATGGGGAAGTAAGAAGTGGGGAGGCATGTGTTTTTATAAAAGCATACTTTGGTCCAGCATATGTGATCATTATATTGATTGGTAAATGTCAGAAAGAATTTAAGTAAGAAGCTAAATAATAAATAAATGTTCCTCACTGAGAATAGTTGATTACAAAATATGGCCATAAGCACCTTTCTTCTTTTTCTTTTTTTTAAGAGAGAAAGTTAATTTTTTCATCTTTTTTTGTATGTTTGTTTTTCTTTATTTATCTGTGCATGCAGTGCTCAGGATCCAACTCAGGCAAGTGCTCTATTACTAAACCACCTGTTCAGCCCCTCGTCTCGTCTTTTTATGCATGTATCTTTATATGTGTGCAAGAATTGTGACCAGCTTAGACCAATAGTGGAGATGGTATTCAGTTTCTGAAAATGTTCTCTAGAAAGTAAAGCTTCTTTTAAAACATCTTGCAACATCTAACTGCCGTGTGAGAAAGCGAGAGCAAGCCACATGAAAAAGGTTCATGGAGAAAGGAGGTGCTTAAGCCAACAGCCCCAAAGAACTGTCAGACAGGTAAGGGAGGTCACTAGACACCCTTCTGCCAACCTGCGAAGAAACAAATGAACACGTAGGTATTTAAGTTCCCTCTAAGCTCCTAAGAATACATCATTTATTATTTCTTTCTAATTCCTCAAAATTTATTATAACAATACATTAGAAAATGCAAGCTTAGATTCATATAATGGACTCTTAAATGTGTGCAAATTTTTGGTATGTTTACCCCTCCTCACAAAAATTGTTTATATAGTCTTCTCCTCTCAACTCAAAGGGATTCCAGTTTGAGTAAGGTATGGGATGATCACACTTCCTATGGAGTCTCAGGCAATTTCTGTTTGAATATTTTCAGCCAAGGAATGATCATGACTTCAGAAGCCAATACCTGTGCATGAAGAGGGCTGCTCCAGGGGATTTAAAGCATTTCCACAGGCTAAGAAAAGATCATCTTCCTCATACCTCCTATTTATTAGTCTTTGACATTTAAAGACAACTCTGGCAATCATCATGACTAACATCTGTCATATCACTAAACTCCATATCCTACAAGAATGCACACACACACACACACACACACACACACACACAATCAGTTTCCTTCTGTCTTACTTAGTAATCCTAAGCCCTTCAAAATTTCTTCAGATGTAAGAGTTAAAGCACTCTTGGTTATCCTTTGACACCCTCTGTCCTGAATACAAGAATATAATATTGAAAAGTTACTTTTGGACAGAGATGGTAGATCTACTCTGTTATTCTCTCATTCGTCAGAAATGTCCCATTTCATGAAATTCTTAGTAAGGTCTCAAACTATCTTGCAACTACATTCAAGTGCCATAGATTTTGTTTCTTAGAGTAGTGAGCAGGGAAATTTTATCATTGGTGATTGGCGAAAGAGAAAATGAGCTTATGAACTAAAGCTGCTGAAATAGTTTTGTAGTACACTGTAATGTACTGAGGTTTTGGAAGAGTGTATGAGTTTTTTGTGAAGAACATGACTTCAGAATCTGATAGAATGGAGTTTAATCCAGACTCCATGCATCCCTGCATGAATTTTTCAATTTCTCTAAGGTTATGCAGCCACATCTATAAAATGCAGATTTGGATAATACCAATATTTTATGGTTATAAACACTTAACACATTTCATGGCACTTAAAAACATCTTAATAAAAATTTATTGTTATTAGAGGTTAAGAACTAGAATCAAAGCATAGGATTTATTTAATAGCTTGTATAATTTTTTTTTTTAAAGAGAGAGGGACAGTGAGAGAGACAGAGAAAGAGAAACAACTTTATTGAGTTTTTCACATGGCCTTAGTTGCTCCAACACTCAGTTGTGTACATGGTGCTGGAGTTTGAACCCGGGTCCTCGTGCTTGCCAGGCAAGTGCCGAAACCGCTGAGCCACCGCTCCAGCCCCTAGTTTGTATAATTTGAGTAAGTTTCTTAACCTCTTTGAATGTCAATTCTGTGTTTGTGTGGTCCAATTAATACAACTTATCTCACAAGGATGTTAATGGTTTAGTTAGGAGAGTCAGAGGTTGACAATGCAGAACCAGCATGGAACAGTTTTGTAAACTAGGCAAAAAAGTAGCTTTAGCATCATTCTC
This sequence comes from Aplodontia rufa, assembly GCA_004027875.1. Lineage (NCBI taxonomy): Eukaryota > Metazoa > Chordata > Mammalia > Rodentia > Aplodontiidae > Aplodontia > Aplodontia rufa. The sequence goes on from PVKS010004556.1 coordinate 11,368, forward strand.
CAACCGATTCAACCCTCACTCACATGGATTACATCTCATGCAGGAGATGGCCAAATAAATTATCTCTTTAATAAGAGCTATTATGGGGAAGAACAGAGTGCTTTGGGAACCTAGAGAAGGAAATGATCAATCAAAATTTCCCAGAGGAAATGATTTGTAAACCTGTATTAGAAAAAGGAGTTAATGAGAGCAAGGTAAAAGGGTTTGTGGCAGCGCAGGAGGAACAGAAAGCAAGAGCTTAAAAGTGAGAGAAACTTTGGAAAGCGAGACATCCTGGCAAATTGCAGAAATAAAAGAAATGCAATACTATACAATCAGAACTGCAAAATAAGTACCAGGCACTATTTGGAGCATCTTAAAAATTATTATTGGTACTGATCCTCCCATGATTAGGGTTATAATCTCTGTTCCAGGGAAAGAAAACTGAATCCTGGTTTAAAGGTCCTGGCTTAAGTCAAGTTTAAATAAAAGAATGAGCTAGGATTGGAACTTAAATCTTCTCAAAGTCGATCCTCACAACTGCCAAAGATAATAAATAGTTCAGAAAGTGAAGAAAAGATGACACCAAGGTTTTCAGCCATGGTCCTGGGGACAGGGTAACTGGTACTCATGTGCCTTCCTTCATGCACCTTGTTCCAGGGTGGCATGATGAAGGCAGGTATAGCCAATGTTGTCCTCCCCAGGGGATCACTCAAAGCATAATCCTTCAGAGAAATCAGAATGGCCTTTGGAAAGCATGATTCTCAGATGGTCCAGATGTTCAGGAGACTCTACAGAAACTGCAAGAACAGAGCAGGCAGGCCTCACAGTGCGAAGCCTGCCTTTAGACAGGATCCTGAACAGTTAGACTTGATCAGCAACTGCAGTCTCCCTGGGAGTCTGTGTCCTATGTGAGTGATTACAGCTTTCTGTCAGCACAAGTGGCCTTCCTGATACAATTCAGCTCCACAGAATTAGGGAAGAGGACCTCATTTGGTTATTTTTCTAGGTCATTCCTATCTCAGGCCAGCAGCTTTATTGTTCTGTGGCTGCTTCAAAGGACCTTCTCTGGAAAGACTTGCACATTTTCCCTGAACCTTATCGGCCTCCCTCAGACGCGCTCATTTGCCTAATGGCAACTTCACAAAAGCAGCAAAAGCTCCAGATCTGAGCTGAGAGACTTCTCACTTTGGGCCAACTACAAAAATTCCCCCGACGTCTGTGCTGGAGGCTCAGAACTCCCTGAACAGCCCTTTTCTCCAAGTCTTGACCTTGCGATAGTCCACTGCAGACATGAGAATACCCTGGGCCTCAGACCTACGAGACCCAGTGAATTCCCCAGCATGCCAGGTTCTTTAACGCTCATGGGCTGGCATCGCACCTAATGATGTCATGTGCGGCCAGCGTTTCTGTTCTGTGCCTGAACCACAACCATGGACCCGAAGGAGGACAGGGACACTGCTGTGAGATGGCAGGTTTTATAGTCAGCTGGACTTAAGAAATCTTATGCTACCTAGATGTTAGAACATATATGTTACTGAATTTTCAAAGCTTCATATTCATCTATAAACAGGAATAATAAAACCAACTTTATAGTGAGGCTGAGATTATTAGATGAAAAAACACAAAGCATTTATTTCTTTCGTTAAAACTTTTTTTTTATTTTTTAGCTGCTACCAATATGATTTTCCTCTGAAGAACAAAAGACAATGAGAGATAGCACAGAGTTCAATAACAACAACCTATTAATCTTCTCCCTACTGTTGATGTTTGAGAAAGTCAGTATTCAAAAGATATTTAAATTGAATTAAACTTCTAAAGAAGACCCCAGAAATACAGAGAAAGTAAAGGGATTTGGAATCAAGACACAAAGGTTTACTTTATGTGACAGTAAGAGACCTAAAGTGGTGACTAGCACTTTGCACCAATGTCTGACATTAAGAAAAAAGTACTTTATCTCATTAAATGTCAGTTCCTTAGGCAAAATGGGTATAATGATGCTCTCAGATATCTGTAAATGATAATCACTGAGAAAATAACATTGGAAACCCTGTACCAAAGAGAATATTTTTTCTATCCATTAATGAAGAACAAATGTATTTTAAGATCATGAATTTCTCCTATGTTGGGCATACCACTTATGGTCTCCCTGGCTCCATACAGGACACTAGGAAACGGTACTTAATACCTCTATTACAGAGAAAAAGGGACTAAAAGGGGAAAATGTGAATATCTTGCTATCACACAATGGTTACTCCATTTTTCCAGTTGCTTGGCCCTACGTGGAAGGCATCCCTGATTTATCTTCTTTGCTCCTCCTCCCTTTATCAAGCTCTTTCAAAACTCAGCTCTACCTTCTTGGTAAGTGGCTCAGTAGTACCACATCTGCTTAGCATGTGCAAGGCCATGGATTTGATCCTCAGCACCACCAAAAAAGAAAAAAAAAAAAAATTCCAGAATCCAACCATGTATTCCACATATGTCCTATCATTCCATCATTTCCGGCCTAGATAATTGAAAAATTCTTCTACGTGGGCTCCCACCTAATATCTTTTCTAAAGGAACAACTTTGAAATTCTAGTCAGCCTGTGCCTGTCTATGACTCAAAACATCCTGTTGCTAACCATCAAATACAGAATAAAAGCTGAAGTCCAAGCAATGGCCCTAAGGCCTTGTGTGTTTGAATTCTCTTCAGTAGTAGTTATGCCCACTTTAACCACTCTAGCCAGACTAGTGTATTTGTTTTTCCTTACTTAGGGCAAAGAAGCTTCTACCTCAGGGCCTTTGCAGTTGCCCCTCTTGTGGTCTGAAATGCCTTTCATTAGAAAGCCACCTGCTCACATTTCCAACTCGTTCAGATCTTCTCAAACGCCAGCTTATCAGGAAAGCATTCTCTGATATCTCACCATAAAAAGGCAACTCAGACTCTCCTGCCATTCACTAAACTTTCCATCTTTGTTTTATATCTTTCCTATTGCTACCTGCTGCACTATTAGGCATGCTTTAAATCTGTTCATTTTTCTCAACACTGGAACGCTAGCTCCATATGGACTGTGAATAAAACTGTTCTTTTTTCTCAACTCTATCACATGAGTTTTGCATAAAATTATAATGTATTTATTTTAACATATAGTTTGATGAGATTTTACAGACAAAAACATGTTCATCAGACACAGTACATTTTTATCACCTCAAACAATTTTATAAGCCCCACTCACCATTCTAGGCAGATTGATCTGATTTCTGTAATGATAGATTACTCTTATCTTTTCTGGAATTCATTTAAATGGAATTATACAACATTTACTCTCTTGTGCCTGGCTCCTTTCCATCAATAAAATGTTTCTGGGATTTATCCCTGTGTTTCTGAAGATCGTCTGTTGGTTTCTTTATTACTAAATAGTATTTCTTTCTGATGGATATAACATAACTTATTGACCTTTTAATACACAATCAAGTTTTCTCCAGTTTCAGGCTGTTACAAATAATCTTCTATGAACTATATGCAAGCTATTTTTGTGAATGTATGTTTCCATTTTTCTTAGGTAAACACCCAGGAATAGAACCATTAGGTAACAGGTTAAATACATATTTAATTTGGATCTAGGTCTCTTTTTCTTTTTCCTGATTTAGCCCCAAAATCCAGAGAAGTAGGTGACATGCACTAGGCACTCACTAAATATTAATTGAGAAACTTCAATAACTACCAGTGAACATAAATCTATATCACTTTGAAGCCCAAGTTAGCAGCTGATGGAAGAGGGTCAAGTTCTATGTGAACAATTCATCTCCCACATAGTGAATGGTGCCTGTGTGGGAGATCTCCATGGGTACCTTGGTGAAACCATTCACAACAGAGCATTAGTGGAGACAACCCTGGCACCAGACAATGCTTCTCTCTCTGGCCTTTATATTAACAGGCCTTACCTGGCTGTTTCCTTCCCACCAGGAAGCAGCTGATATAATCCCCAGAGCTCTCTCTTCCCAGACTTTTGCAAACCCATTATCCTTCTTCCTGGAGAGACAAGCTCATCTGACATCATCGTCAGCGCAGAGACTATGCGGATGTATTGAATCAACCACCTGGTGACAATTAAAATTCCTCTTTGATTTATTTTGGTTAGGGGAGAGAAATCACTTAAGTTCTTGGAGATGTAGATAAGAGATGATATATGTCCCATCTATTTCCCTGATAGCAACACTTCTGCTGCTAACACAGATGGAAAAGAAGCTTCAATCACACCCACACTTGACTACCTGCAGCCCGGGAAAGATGAGGAAGTGGAGAAAGAAAAGGGAAGAGAAGAAAAGGAGTCCTCTAGGGAAGGAGATAATGAGAAACAATCGTGATTTTTCTGGGAAAGGGATATAATCCAAAGAGAGAAATATATCTGCTTGATACATAGAATTCTCTCTTCCAACTGAGAATGCAGGCTCTCTTTTTTAATCACTTGAATAGAGGCAGATACCACCTTGAAGATGATCTAATCCAAGAGTTCTTATCCTAGGATCTGCAGATGGACTTGTGGGGAGGGGGCTGGTTCATGAACTTTCCCACATGGAAGAGGACAGTAGAGGCATCTATCTCTACGCAGTTTCTCAAAGACATATAAGATCACGTAAGAGGTTAAAAAGTAAGCAAACCAAGTCAAATATTCCTTTAGTTCATAGTTGGGCTATTTAAGTCCAGAGACTTGCAAAATCCAACTAAATTCATATAGGAACCCAAGTTCCTAACTGCCTTGTCTTCCAACTTAACTATTTCTGCTGCGACAAGACAGGTACAGCTGATGCCTTTTGATAGACAACAGGGGAAAAGGAGCTTAGAGTAACTTAGGCAACTCACTTCTTCAAGGTGCACTTAGTAGGTGTAAACTGGAGCAGCCTCAGGGATCATGATTCTAATACCTCCTACTAATTGCAAAACTTTAGACCGCCAATGCTTCCTCCCCATGCATAGGCCCATCATCAGGCCTGAGCAGGAGTGAGCAAGATGTTCATGTTGGACCAAGGATATTAATTGTCCTCTTGACAGTGATTGGTTCAGTGCCTGAGCACATGATCCATGCTGAGCCAATCAGAAATCTCCTCAGCATTTTTTTTAAACAAACTGGAAGTGAGTTTTTGTCTTAATTTTTCTGGAGACAGAGTAAGGGATGCTGGATGAAATGGGAACAGCATAGAAAAGGCTTTGAGGGGTGGGGAGGTAGGTCAGTGTCAGAGCCAAGCTTTGGAGGCCCTAGGTTCCAGCCCCAGCACCACCAAAATGAGGGAGTGGGGAGAGAGACGGCCAGAGGAATGAGATTGGTCAAGAGGAAAAGACAAAAAGGCAAACTAACAAACAATACAAGAGCGTCCTAATAGCAATCCTTTGGTCTCGTCTTCCAAAGGTGCATTGATTTCCCATCATTTCCTTATCCCTGAGCTTTTCTGGCATGCTCCTAATAATCCTCTGTCTTTGGGGGAGGTAAGGTAGAGAAAGTTCTTTGGATGAGTAGTGCCAATTAAATATTCCATTTGCAACTGATTGCATTCTACCTAATGCCGTTCCTAAGAGTTTAAGCACTTCCTTTAAGTATAGGCCATTTCCTCTGGATTTCTTTGAAAAAAAAAAAAAAAAAAAAAAACCTCAATATCATTTTAAACAGCCATTATGGACCAGGAAGATGGTTGGGGTGCTGGGGTGCTGACTGTGTCTCTGAACACATGTCCCTCAAGCAGCCCAATTCACTCTTCTCCAGTCTCAATGTCACAAGGGAATATTCTCACACCTTTTCTCTGCTTGTGATTTCTCCTCCACTCTTTCTGTCTCCTAGTACTCTCTCCTGCTGAAATCTCTTCTTATCCGTGGAGCTGTGATGCCCTCTGCTGCTGGCTACTGGCTTCTGGTTGCCAGAGTTGCACAATTTCTCTGGTTGCTAGGCTATTCCCATTCCCTGTCTTCCTGTCTTCTGTGCTAGTTCCTCTTTCTCTCGCTATGTTTTGTGTATTGTTATTGAAATGTCTAATTCCATCTTCTCACTATCTTTCTGTGCCTCTTATGTCTTGTGTCACAAATTTCTCTTCAGCATCTTTTTCAGCTTCTCTCCTTCTGTCTCAGTTTCTGATTTTGTTCTCTCTGCCTCAGTCTGTATCTCAGCCCCTATTGCTCCATCCCTGATACCTGTCTCTGGCTCAGTTCCTGGCACACACCCTTCTCCACTAATTTGCAAAATGTTTTCTTTTATAGAGAAAGACACCAAATATTTCTCAGTTTGTTCTAAGAAAATTTAACAAGGAGGTAGTCAGCCTTGAAGAATACCTGAGTTGACCACCACTTTGCACAGAGGGTTCTCCTGAGAAATAAACTATTTCACTGAGTTCCAGAAAGTCAGATTTCTTCCAGTCTTCACTATCAGCTAATTTTGTGATATTGGGTAAATAATATTCCCTTTCAGAGCTATAGATTTAAAAAAAAAAAGTATTGCTAGTGGGGAGGGAGTATCGGAAGGCTCTAGGACATCCTCCAAATCAAAGAAGGGAGTCATGGTTCTTAGCGCCTGTGAAAGGGTAGCACTTGCCACATCTGAGTCTCTAAACTCTGCGTGAGATGCCTACTCAGTGGGTCCTGCTGATGGAGCAATTCTTTTGTTGACAAATAGGACTAATATTCCAAGAACCCTACTAGTCTGAGTTTGTTTTTCTGCCAAAGTGAGCTGCAATAGTATCTGAGAAAAACCCAAACAGCCTCACCAAAATGCAATTTCTATCCATCTGTTAAATGAAGGGATGTGATTCCCAGTAGTGCCCGTGATTTTGCAAAGGAGAATGGTGGCTTGAGGGTGGCATGGGAGGATGTGATGGAACACTACCAGGTCAGCCACTCTGCAGACACAAATTCACAGCAATGCTTGCAGTCACCCTTCAAGGTCTTATTTTGAAAACCAAGATTCAAAAAGTTTAGGTGAATTAGTTAACCACTATGTAGCTGGGCCACTGTTGAAACCCAAGACTTTCAGATGCAAAAACATCAGGAACATAAATTAAAAGCATTGGTCTGGTTATAAGAAGTCCTTGACACAAGTTCCTCCATAACCAAAACAACAGAGGACTTCTCTTGCTGTGTTCGAGGGTCGCTTTAAATTGTAACAGGTAAAGGTCGTGTCCCCCTAACTATTACAACTACTTTCCTTAACTTCTTTCTAATTTGTTCTGCTCCTTAATTTAGGAAAACATATGTGTCCATAAATTTTGCATTAGTGAATTTCTCAAAAGTCAAAGAAAATGTCAGTTAACTTTTTATTTCTCACAATGCTTACCACCTTGTTGTTTTAAATGTAGAAGACCCTACGATTTTGGTTTTGCTTTCTGAAGACAGAAAGAGTGGAAGGAAACAACTCAAGCTTGGAAGCTAGGTGAGTAAAATATAAAAGACAAGAAAGAAAGGGGAGGAAAATATTAAAATGTCTTTTAACATTTTACAACATTTATTTAAAGCATGTAAGAATCTTCATTATGGGTTTGCTCTTTTCCTTTAACTATTTATGGCTGAGGAGGACCAAAGATATTGAAAGACAAAGACTTTGAAGCCATCTGATATCAAATTGGGAGTGAAATTTTCAAATCTCTCATATTAGCAAATAATCTTAATAAGAGGATAGCCTTTGCTTTTTAAGGTTATGCATATTCATTCTGCAAGATGCTCCTATATCCCAAACATACTGTCCCCCCAGCTTCAGGGATCCCACACAGTACACAGCAGGCTCTGGCGTTGCTGATCCCAGTATTATCGCTGCTCTCCCCACCACACAGCCTCCCCATGATGGATGCTACAATCTATACCAAACACCTCGCGCTTAAAGCCATCAATGGAAAGGCTGCTACAACAACTGCAGCTATTTTTATGTGGTTACCGATTTCTTTGGGGTCTCCCAAACACAAAGGTAGGAAATAATAACTGGTCATTTTTCATCAAGACAGATTTGGAGCAGAAGTGCTTCCTGAGAACTGTCCCACCCCTGAAAGGTTTGGGCCTTTCCTAAAGAGAAGAGTAGGCAGAATCCTCTGAGTACAATGATCAAAACAGCACCAGGAATCCCATCAGGCTTAGAGTCACTACAGTGTCACATAAGCTCCAAAGGAGACTATGCGGCAGGTAAAAAGGGAAACGATCATCCCCATTTCACGGAAGCACAAACAGAGATACGTGGGGTAGAGGCTTAGTAAGCGAAAGAACTAGAACTAGAACACAGAGCTCCTTCCTCTTAAACAGATCCTTTTCTGTTTGCTTCTTTCCCTCAAATTAAAGAGCAAAGCCACAAAACAGTGATAGATATCCAAATAATAATGGCATCAATGTAAATTGTGTTTTTATAGAATATTTAATGTCCTAAGGAAATATTTACAGTATAAAGCTAAGTGAATAAGAACTATATGTGCTAGTGTGCACATATAGCCCTGATTTCATAAAGCTTTCATACAGATACATGCTCTGCATCAACCAAGAAGTGTCTGTACATGGTGATATAATGAGTGACTTGGTGTTCTTCCTTATGCATTCATGTATTTTATGTTTCCTACCATGTTTCTAAGGCTTTTTAGAAGTTAATTTGAATATGTAATTTGAATTAATAATACAGATGTGCATGCATACATATGCAAATCAAAACGAATGATCTCAAAAGAAAGCTCCTCTGCTTCCTTTCTCTTGCAAACACCATAAACCCAGGCAGTACTAACAGGAAGGCTGAGCTAGACATAATGGCCAGTCAACGTCATGACTGCAGTCAAATGCTTCACCTCTGAGTCCCACAATCTTTATGTTTCATTAAGGGCATATTTTTACTTCTTACCTAATTTATTTGTTCTTTCAAAAAAAAAATAATAATCAGGATTTTGTACTTGAACCCAAAAGTGCAGCCAGACAGGAAGCAAGTGTGTGATGTGGGAGGGAGATCCTTGCTCTGGAAACCATAAATTTATTCAGCATTTCTGTCTTCACCAAGCTGCAAGCTGCAGCAACCCCCGTGATTATCTCTTCACAATCAAATAGGCGCATATCTAGGGAGGCAGATGCAGATCTAGTGGAGGGGTGGGAGCCTCTAATTGCAGGATTTATATGAGAGGAGATTCCCCAGAGACAGAGAAACAGACTGCAGAGGAAACACATGCTATTTTCCCAAGCAGAGAGGGAGAGAGAGGCTTGGAAAATAAGCATCCCTGTTTCTGGTCTTTGTAGGAGAAAAGAGAATTCAAACCTTGGTCTTCTGGTAAGGAATTGAGTTAAATTCATGGCAACTTTATTGAGCAGCTACTTCTTGTCAGGTACTGGAGAATAGAGTGACAAAAATTTTTTTAAAAAATAGCAAGAAAAGGAAAGTTGAAAAATAGGGTTTTTCTGATGCCTGTTGTATGCCAGGCACTGCTAGATACTGTTTAAGTTATCACCTAGAATCCTTGCAAGGCAGAGTGATTGACAGGGCAACATCATCCACACACTCAGAGCCGCTTGGAGGATCTGCCGGGCAGCACACACGCTGGCCTCTCCTGCTCTTGGCTTCCCGCACATGTTCTATTTTTACTACCATGCCCACCTCACCTACCCCACTTGAACTTGTCCTTCAGGAATTAGTCCACCTAACACCTTCTCCAAGAAGTCCTTTTTCACCCTCCTGCTCTCAGGATCCTGGCTTCCCCGACTCTGCTCCCACTGCGTTCTGCAGCATTTTTTGCAATTAGTCTTTGCTTGTCTGTCTCTCTCATCACAGGACACATTTTTGAGGTTATTGTCATTGTTATTTTCCCCCCTTAGGCTGTCTCATGCCTAACAGAGAAAGTAGCATGCTAAATAAAAACCCGATGACTTTATGGAGAGAAAGAAAAGGATCAATGGACGAATAAATGAACCAGTAAATAAGGGAAATATGAGCTAATACAACCATGAAAGGAAGCATGAAAGTTTCGGCTACAGCTCTGAATGCTTCAGACACGAACGATAAAAGGAGGTAACAACCAGTGGAACCGAGCAGAGATGGTAAAAGCAGATAGGTCACAAAGACCAACATCAAAATAATACCACATCCGGGACAACCGCGACTATTTTTAGCCTGCAGTTTCCCCAACACAGCATCAGATTTCTTACAATTGACCTGTGCATCTTGAAAAATTTCAGTCATGCTGCTTGTTTTGTATCAAGCACATTCTTTGAGGCTCATCCAAAAAGCTTGAGGCCCATCAAACCTGGAAAGGAGCAACTGAGATGCAGTGATATTACCTGCCTTGCTTTTGTTCTAGCTCCTGAAACACTTAGTGGGTTTTCTTTCCGTCCTCAGTATCTTCCTTCTACTGGAGAGACTGAATTTGCCCCATCCTCCAAATGAAGAACAACTTCTTCATGAGAAGTAGAAACTTCCTCTGGAGAGTGGATCTGAAGGGCTGCAAACCTCACCCGGACAGGTGCCAAGAAAGCCAGGAGCAGAGATCACCCCTGCCCCAGCCTGTCTAGCACTGGATAATTGTTTTATCCAGTTTTTCCATTGCTATGACCAAAATAACCTGACAAGAACAATTTAAAGGAGGAAAAGTTTATTTTTGTTCATAGTTTCAGAGGTTTCATCTATGGTTGGCCAAACTCATGGCCCTGGGCCAGAAGGGAGGCAGAACATCATGGCAGGAAGCATGTGGCAGAGGAAAGCAGCTCAGGACATGGTAAGCAGGAAGCAGAGAGAAAGCTCCACTCACCAGGGACAAAACATTAACACTAAAGGCATGCCCTTGGTGACCTACTTCCTCCAGTCACATCCTACCTGACTACAGTTACCATCCAGTTAATCCATATCAATGGATTAATCCACTGATTAGGTCAGTTAATCCATATCAATGGATCAATCCACTGATTAGGTCGCACCTGTCATAATCCAGTCATTTCATCTCTGAGCATTCTTGCGTTGTCTCACACATGAGCTTTTGGGAGACACCTCCTATCCAAATCGCAACACTAACTAAATCTGCATTTATGTATTTCCTGCTTTTTGTCCCATTTTGCCCCCTCTTAAGCCAACCAAAACTATGCAGTTATATCACCTGGCCTTTGTTTCTATAAATTGTAACTGCCTCCCCAGTCTGATCAAACTGCATAAAGTTCACTTTCTTTTTCCAACTTTTCTCTTTTACTTACACACACAGGCTGTGGAATCCAGCCAGCCAAATTCCAGGGGGGATCCAAGGGCTCAGCTGCCACTAGCAAGACTGCTAATGTTCCACATATCTGGTCTTCTCTCCTACTGCACACAGAAGGATTAGCTTTCCTACCCCTTATATTTAGTAAAGGCCATGCTACTAATTCTGGTCAATGAGCTGTCAGCAAAAGGTATTTGGGGACAAAAGAAGTTCACTGCTGCCATGAGGCCTCCAGCTGCCCTACTCTGCTTTCCCTGTTGAGGTCATATGTTCCCTTCTTCCCTTTTGGGAGCCTTCTGTTGAAAAGGTGAAGCCACAAACTCATGCTGCTTGCATAGTTGAGCTACTGTCCTGAAGAAAGGAATAGACTGTATAGGAGTGAGAGTTAAACTTTCCAGGAGTTAATACTTAAACTTTTAGAGTTCATTTGCTAAAGCAAGGTAATCAGTTCTCCCCCGATACATGTAGATCCTCCTATGAAGAACCACTACTCCACGTTTTGGCTTCTGAAGCCTTCCTCACTCAGGGTTTCTGCACTGATGCTTTCTAGAGGTTTTGCCCTTCTGCACATTTCTTGTTCTGCTGCTGAGTTCCTCTACCCCATTAATGAGATGCATTTAAACCTCAGTCTTTAATCACTACTCCCTTTCACTGCTCCAGCCCTACACCTCTACTCCCAATCATTGAAAAACTTGCTGGGATATCCCTAGGTGGTCCTAACTCCAGGCTGCTGTACTTGCTAATTCCCCATCCAGATCACTCAAACTCACTGACCTAGAAATTGCAAAAAAGACCAGGGAGTCAAAAGAGCTGTTGCAAATTTGAAGACTTTCAGAGATATAAGAAGTATCCAGTGGTAGAATTAAGAAAATAGAAGGTGAGGGCTAGAGTGGTGGCTCAACATTTATGTCGCTTGCTTGACATGTGCGAGAATGCAAGTTTGAACCCCAGCACCATGTACAAAATGAAGTGTCAGAGCAATGAGAGCCACCTGAAAAACTAAATAGAACAGATTCTCTTTCTCTCTCTCTCTCTCTCTCTCTCTTTCTCTCACTATCCCGCTCTTGATAGAAGATAAAAAAAGAATACAAAGGATAAACACCCCAATCCAATTTCTGCATGTTCTCTGTAGCAGAGCTTCAAAGTGACACCTTCTCACATAAATTCCAGGATCTTGGAAGATGGGAATATAATTATGATTTCAAAGAAGGCTCCCTGGAGGAGGTACCATTTGGACTAGGCTTCAACGGAGAGGAGGCATTTGTATTCTTTAGTCAACGTTTTCACTGCTGTGACCCAAAGACCTGATAAGATCAATAGAGGAGGAAAAGTTTACTTGGATACTCAGTTTCAGCGTTATCAATTCATAGAAGCCTGGTTCCATTCCTTGGGGATTAAGGTGAGATTGAACGTTATGGTGCAAGAGTTTGATAGAGGAAAGAGCCCAAGGCATCACACCAGGAAGTGGGGAGAGTGGGAGAGAGAGAGAGAGAGAGAGCATGCAAAATATATACTTTAAATTCATGGCCCCAATGACTTATCTCCTCCAGTCACACCCTACCTGCCATGTACCAGTCTTTTAAGTCATATCCAGGGGATTAATGCATTGATTGGATTAAGGCTCTCACAACCCCATCCTTTTACCTATAAGCCTTCTTGCACTGTGTCACACATGAGCTTTTGGGGGACACCTCACATCTAAACCATAACATTGCATAATGGAAGCAAAAGGCATTCTGGTTATTGGGTAAAGTGCTACTACAGTCATGGAGCAGCCATCATGCACCCCCTTCACTGTATCTGGGCAACTTTCATTTCCAAAGGGATGTGGTTAATTGCCCTCCCCACCAGTGAACAGAAGCCCAAAGCATTGGAAAGCTTTGCAACTAGAAGTTGACTTTGTTTGCCAGATGGTGAGATCCTATGATGACTGTTGCCTTCATGCATGCAACTGAGCTTGGGACACAGCCCAACCACTGGCTGAATGGAGGAAAAGGGAGAAAATAACTCAGTTTTGGAAGGCCCACGGGAGGCTGAAATTTTCCCTGAAGAGGCAATGTGATAGCAGCTAGAACCCATCACTCTGCAGCAGTGACCTCTTGAGTGTCTGGGCAACCAAAATTAATTCAGAGAATATTTGCAATGGAATCTTGGGAGATTTTCTGGGCCAGTGTTATATCCCGTACAATGAGACTCAGGCAAAAGTCAGGTTCAAGCTGAAATCATAAAGGAAGAAATCCTATAGAGTTTGATGAATACCCAAATGAAACTACAATATAAGGACCCTGTATGCTACTATTTTGGATAAAATAGTTTTTCCATTGCATAGTAGAAACTAGTTATTAGTGTATAGGAAAGGTATGATTTGGGAACACTTATTTTCGGAAATGGTGAAAAAAAACCCAGCAGTTAAAAAAAAAACAACCTGATTTTATAAGCACCAAAGTTCTAACAATTTCCAATGTCCGCTCTCCACCAATTGCACCCCTTATGTAACACCTTTGCCTAGCATTAGACACCTATATCTTAACCCCTTATGCAACATATGAACTTGCTTCCTTGTTTATGGGTTTTCACCCCAAGAGAATGTAAGTTACCTGTGGTGAGTGATTTTCTCCTGCATCCTTAGTGCCAAGAATAATCCTTGTATATGGTGGACACTCAATGTTGTGAATCAGTCCCTAGGGACAAGAGAGAGTGACTGATAAACCTGCCGTTATCACCTTTTCCCTAGCTTTTGGATGGTACATCTGACCCTATAATATCATCTATGAGCCCAAGGTTTGGTGCACTGCCACACACATAAAATTTCAAATTCTATGTGGGAAATTTAAATTCAGACAAATTGGAGATGCAATTTCTGTGTAATAGTTGTGAGACATTGGTTGGCCACTTAGTGTGTTAGAGCTTTAATTTTCTTTTTTAGGAAAAAAAAATTCATTTTGTGGTGAGGATCAAATAAAGCACAAAGGTATTTTACAGAGAAAGAGGTGGAGAACTCATTCATTCAGTCAAAAATATCCAAGGATACTTTCCTTAGTTTGCATAAGGGGAAGAAAAGGATAAGAAAAAACAACAACAACAAAAAGAAACAGAGAAAAATAAGGAAACAGACAAGAAGAAAAGAATCTAGGAGATAGAACAAAGAGAAACGTATTTTAAGAGACAATTTAAAATGACACAAGGAGAGAAAGTTGTAGGGAAAGGATGGGAAGTTATAGAGGAGTTAAAAATAGAGAAAAGAGAGAAGGTTGAGGAGGAGGCAAGACAAGAATTGCAGGAGGTAGGAAGGGAAGAAAAAAGAAAAGGAAAGTGAAACAAAACAGGAAGGAAGAGAAATTTGGGAAAAAATAGAAAAGTTAGAAGACAATTTGGAGAAGAGGAATATGAGGACAAAACATATATATAGGGATCCTTCTGGTAGCAGGATCCCAGAATCCCCCCTGTAACTTCAGGCTGCAGAGGTCACAAGCCCCCCAATCCAACAGTGAACCCCACTGTGAGAGCATTTGCCCTCTCTCAGGTAATCCTCACAAGAGGAGCTCTAGCCCAGAGAGGCTGGCCACTCACCCTCCGGAGCTAATCCTTCATTTCATGCCCCTGGCCTCTCTGATTGGGTCTGACAATCAGTGCAGCCTTGGCGGTGCTGCACCTGAGTGTGGATGCTGTGGTTCCAGCAGACACCATTAGCCCTGACTTCCTGGGGATTTATTCAGCCTATTATCATGACTCATACTCTAATAATTAGGTCTGTCTTCCAAGAGCTCAGCAGTTTGCTGCTAGCACCCTTGCTTCTTGCTTCCTCTATAGGCTCCATTTCTTCTTCTCCCCCAGAATTTTCTAGCTTTCCTCTTGGCCTCAACCACTGTTCAGGGACAGGGGACAGGGAGTGACCACTGTAACTTCTGTCTTGGAAAAAAAAAAAAAGTCTAAGCCTTCCAATCCCCACCCCCAGCTATCTGGCTAGACCACGCCTTAAAGCAAGTAGGGGGAAGAAAATACGGTATGAAGAAAAGGAACTTGTTTTTCCGGGGAAAAGGAGGGGAGCCTCAGACCTGCTACTAAAGATGCCAGACATGAAACCAGGTACTATTCCCTTTATCTGCCTTACGGCAATCTACAATGTCAGAGGAGCAAGAGACTTAGAGACTGTCAGAGTACATAGATGGGGAAACTGCAGTTCAAAGTGGGAAAGAAACTTACCCTCAAGTGTGTCAGTGACAATTAGATCTTAAACTTGTACCTTCAGATTTCTCTTTCTTCCTGTTCTTTTAATTTATTAATTCATTTTTCCATTCAAGTGAATTCTAGAGACAAGATTGAGGGCCATCTACATACGCTTTGAAGCCTTCCAGGGAGCTTGGCCTCTGCCTCCATGATGTTCCACCAGCATCCTGGACTTGACGGCAGTGTTCATTGCCGCGTATGTTGCAGGGGTTTCTCTTAGACTGGGTTTGTGAACATGGAGACACAATCTTTCTCACTTAGGTAGACCTGTCACAGGCACACGGACTGCTACAATGCAGATGCTGATGAAGGAGGAAGTGAATGGGGTCAGGAGACCAAGCTCTGGCCCCACCACCGTTTGAAATAGGTCTAAATCTTTAGATGGCAAATGCCAATCCTTCCTCCTGATGCTTGTCTTTCCCATGCTATCTGAGACATGTGTGCCACCTTCCTTTCAGAAAACTAAATTAGGAGGTAATGGAGATTTACTTGAACTTGAAGATGAAGTAACAAGCCCTGGTTCCTTTGGGTCTGATGGGACCACTGTCAAGGTTTAAAATTTCCTTTGTCTATTTCGGTGATCACTGAGGGTTTTCCTAGACAAACTAATTCCACCTTTCTAAAGAACAATCTTGTTCATTAACCCCAGAGTAAATAAGGTAAGAGAGGGAGTCAAAAAATATTTACCTTATCTGCCAACCTGAGTTGGATGCTCACTGATGTCTCTTGAGTCCATGCTGTGGTTGGGAGGGGTTCTAGGAAAAAGTTCCCACTCCCAGGACAAAGACAGGCAGTGGGCTGAAAGTGGCCAAGATACAAACAGGAAGCCATTTCCACCAGGTAGGCTATAAATCCAACCTTTATTACCTTTTATTATGTTGTTTCAACAGACTCTTAAAGACAGCACAACGGTCGGCTGATAGCCGCACTAAATCTCTTTCATTTTCTCCCCATATTACTTTCGCCTCCTGAATTTTTTTCCCTCTCTCTCTCTCTCTGTCTTCATGAGTCAAATTTTATTGGTCTTCTCTAGAGGATGGTGGTAGATGGAAACATTGTTTATGACTGAAACAAAATACAACAACCCCCAAACCCCTAAACTCTGAGCTACCAATGAATGTGTGTGACCTATATATGTATACATGTTATGTGTGTGTGTAACATATGCACACACATAAATATACATATGGTACATATATAAGGCAGAAAAGCAGAGGAAAGCATAAGTCTAATTATGGCAAAAGGGGGTTGGGGTGTATATGTGGCAGGAATGAGAAGAACAATTTACTGCCAAAATGTCAAATGCTGAAATGAAATTAAAATAAACTAAAGATCACAATTTTTTAAAACTCCACTTAAAGAACAGAATTCTATTAAGAGCTGAAAAGAGATTCTAAGAATACTGTGAGGTAGTGAAGCAGAGAAGGAGAGGTAGGGTGGGAGAGAAAGAAAACAAGGGAGAAAGAGAAGAGGAGAGGAGGAATTGGGGAGGGGATCCAGTGGTTATGGGGTCAGAACCTGGAACCTGACTTCACGGATTCAAAGGCAAAGTCTAACCCTTGCTACTGTATGATTTTTAGACATATATTTAACATCTCTTTGCCTCTGTGTCCTCATTTGATAAAGGATGCTATTAGTATCTATTCTAGAGAGTTGTTGGAGGATTAAGTGAGTTAATTCAAGTAAACTGCTTAAAACATTCCCGGACATAGGTGAGTTTGGATAAAAGCAATTATTATTGTGATTTAAGTAAGATGACACAGGAAGGGCTCATCCAATGGTAATCCCCTTCAGAACATAAAGTCTTTCCTCTGTTCGATTGAAAGTCTATCAGCCTAAACATTGTATTTCAAAGAAATGGGATTTTTATCTCCTGTAGTCACAGGGAATGTTTGAAGCCATCATTATCAAGCATTTGTTTTTATTTGTATTCCTTAAACTTCAATATTTTGTTCAGGTAGAGTGCCCCATCAAACTGGTGCCAGAACTTTTGAAGTCACCATATAGGAAGCTTTTGTTGTTTCTAATGAGGAAACCAATTCTTCAAGCCTTGTTAGAATTGCCAAACAGGGTTTCCTGCTGGGCAGCTTCATTTACTTGGCATCTCCTACTGAGAGACACCAGTACCATTCACGGAATAGGGAACATAGAAGACAGCTAAATGAGAAACACCAAGAGATGCTGAAATTTGTCATCAGCTTCCAGAGAATGGGAAAAGAGTATTTGTTTGTTTGTTTTCAAGCTAAACAGGTTTTAGGAGTCAGGCAAATTCATTGCATTAATATATTCTGCAAATGTCAAAGTTAAATGATGAAATTCAAGAGAACCAACAAAGAGAACGCTCCAATTGATTGACAGCAACTGCTGGGAGCAGTGAGGAGATAATGATTCTCCAGTTAGTTCCTACTCAATAATTGCTGTAATCCATTAGTAGTGTCTGCAATGGGCAAGGAGTCAGAAAGCATTGGGTTAAACTGCCTCGTGCATTCTATTCCTGATCTAGTCCAGCCTCCTAATGTTACAGATGTTCTTGAATTCCCTACCCTGGGGAAAGAAGAATTTAGACTATGTTCATTTTTTAAACTCCTTTATGGTGCATGCAAATTTACTGACATATGAATAGCTGAATATGAATAAGAATGATTTGTGTATTCTTGGCAAGCAATTGGATATGGCTAAACAGATTTTATGAACTCTTGGATAATGTCATTTCTTGAAGTTTAAACTATCTTTTCCTTATCGCCACTGGTAACTTTGTTTTTAATCTTTACTGCCTAGTAAACCTATTAAAAATAAGCTGACACTTATTAAAATTTTTACTGATTCTAAAATATTAAAGTGTATAGATAAATTGGACTTTACTGAGAGTTCAGGAATAAACAAGACCCCCCCCCCAAAAAAAAAAGAAAGCATATATGATCAGCCCGGGCTGTTTTCTAACAGTTTTAACTTCAGTGGGAGTTTTTACGTTTGCTTGTTTGTGTGTGTGTTCTGTTTGGGGGTGGTTCATGGATTCATGGATTTTTGTTATTGTTTTGATGGTTGCTCTAACAGTAATACTAATGATAACAATTATGTGTTTATATTTTAAAATGTGGGGATTTTAAAACGTAGCATTTTCATCTCTGGTGTAATGTTATCACATTAGCTCCATGAAGGAAGCATGTGAAGAATTTTTATTCCCACTTAACAGAGGAGGAAATTGAATCTCAAGATAATTGTTTATAAATACTAATTAAACTTCTTCCCCCATCTTGATCAGGAAATCAGATATTGCATGAAATAATTTCACTAATTTGAACTAAAATCCAGGCTCATATTTCTCTCCCACCATCTCTAATATCCCTGGACAATAAGCAGGTGTCAATTGCACATTATTGAATGGTAGATAAAAGGCACAAAATGGTAGAACAAATGAAGAAAGTTACTTTCAGAGGTAGAATTGGAGAAGGTTCATGGATGAGAACGACTGAGGTTATTCCTCAGCATGATATTGTACAAAATAAAGGAAATGGGGAGACAGAGATGAAAGATGTCTTGAAAAGTTTCATAACAGTGACATAAAATCCTGAGCCTGATATTACATAGAGAAAAGGATGCTGCACAATTCCTTGGACTTAAAAAAAAAATACACACAACTGCTGGGCTTGGTGACATGTGCCTGTAATCCCAGCAGCTTGGGAGACTGAGGCAGGAGGATCACAAGTTCAAAGCCAGCCTGAGCAACCTAGCAAAGCCATAAGCAACTTAGTGAGACCCTGTCCTTGTCACAAAATAAACAAAAAATAAAATAAATAAATAAAAGAAGTCCTCAGGATATGACTCCATGGTTAAACACCAGGAGTTCAATCCCTGGTGAAAAAAAAAAACAAAACCAGAATTGAAAGACTATTTCTGGTTTATGTTTGGTTGTCATTCCCATCTCTGACCTGTGGTCCCCACAAGAGTACACCGTGGATATTGCCCTTGCTCTGACATACAACACGTCTTTTAGCAACAAGCAGATGTGTGTCCTTATGCACTCTTTGTCATTGGCTAGATGTGTGACCTCAAACACACACATCACTTAAGCCTTTATTTTCTTTTTTTATATTTTTCTCCTCCCTTTTACTTAATCTGCCTGGAAAGCTGGAAAGAATAACCATCTACCGCTCAGGGCCAGTGAGGGCTCATCAAACCTACCAAGGGTACATGCACGTACTTCCTGCATTTGTTCCATTCCTTATTTCTTACTATCAGAAGCACCTGTCTGACTCTAGAGGAAAGAAACTAACTTTCCTGAAATACAACCAAGCCTACAGCTGAGCGTATCAGTGTTGAAAGCTAACTGTGTGTATATGTGACATGAGGTAGAATTTTTCATCAGCTTCTAATATTGTTCAGTTGGAGAGTCGGCACAGATCTACAGGAAAACATAGAAGTGACTCAAAAAAAAAAAAAAACTATCAGATCTCCAATAGTTTCAAGCTCGATTTAGCATAAGTCAACCTTTTGAAATTTTAATAAGTACTTATTTAATGAGAGTGAGGCAAGTGTCACGATCTAATACATACAAAAACAGATAATGCTGGTCATAGCAGGTCCTGCTTCGTAGAACAAAACTTAATTCATATGGACTCAATGAGGTGAGGTAAGGAAAACTGGATATTTAGGATTTTATGCACATATTTCTTTACTTATATATTATCTACGTTGGACATATGTAGATATGTATATGTATGTAAGCATATATTTATTTATTTATTTATTTATTTATTTATTTATTTATTTTTTAAAGAGAGAGGGACAGTGAGAGAGACAGAGAAAGACAGAAACAACTTTATTTAGTTTTTCACATGGCTTTAGTTGCTCCAACATTTAGTTGTGTCCGTGGTGCTGGGATTTGAACCCGGGTCCTTGTGCTTGCCAGGCAAGCGCTGAAACTGCTGAGCCACCACTCAAGCCCCATATATTTATTTTTTCACATTTAAGTAAATCTGTCCACTATATCAAAATATTTTATCAATAAAGATCTTTGTAGGAAAGATAAAAACAACTATAATTAGCATACTACTTAATTCCATATATGTGGACATTTCTAAAATACAAAGAAGTCATTTCTATTATTTAGTAGTCAGATTATATATATTGCATGATCTTTTTAATGCTATATTATTTGATAAATAAAACATTTTAAGAGTATATATTAAGGCTTATTTCAACCAACAAGCAATGTTGGTAAGGTTGATCACCACTATTAATCAATGCATTTTGGTTATGAATGTCTGATCAGTTGTTAGAATAAATTTTCTATTTGGAAGCAAAACTTATTGGCCTGGCATTATTCATTAACACTGTAATTTAAAGGAACGTATCCACCATCCTTAGGGTTTAAGTAGAAACTGAAGAAATAAAGATTCATGATATTTCTTTGGGAAGAGGGATGGAACACAAAAGCTACCCAGAGAAGGTCAAGTGGTTAGTGGGGCTGGAAGCTGGCAATTCATTAGATCATCTGACAAACTGCAGGAACAGACCAGAGGACTTACTTAGATTTGGGGACAGAACTAGATGACAGGCACAGGTTTCCTTAGAAATACCAAGGTGCTGTAGAAATCAAACAGGTGCTTGGAAGTAGGTAGGCAAGGCAAATTTTACTTCTACAAAAAGGGTGTGCTGCAGAACCTAGCTAACAAGCCCACTCGGGTGGGGAGACCACCTGCTTATATCTCTAACCCGACACAACACTGTCCTTCGCCCTGTATGGAGGAGTTAAGGGTTACAATCTTTGTGATTGGTTAATTTTAAAATTGAGGCAGGCAAAAGGAAGGGGTCTAATTAAAATTGCTACAATTGAATCCAATTAAGGCTATATTCTGAAAATGAACCACCAGACTTTCTATTTCATATAGTGACTACAAAGTTTCTTTCATTTTTTCAACAAATATTTGAGCTTATACTAGCTGTATGTTTATATGATAGCTTTAAGCAGAGTCCTGCCAGGCATAGTGGCACACACTGTAATCCTACAAACTTCAGAGGCTGAGGCAGGAGGATTACAAGTTTGAGGCAAGCCTGAACAACTTAGTGATGCCCCAACCAAATTAGTCAGACCCTGTCTCAAAATAAAAGTAAAAAGGGGGCTGGAGTGGTGGCTCAGTGGTGGCATGCGTGAGTATACAAGTTCACACCCCAGCACCACATACACAACAATGTGTCAGAGCAACAAAAGCCACATGAGAAACTAAAAATAAAATGGATTCTCTCTTTCTATGACTGTCCCTCTCTCTTTAAATAAATAAAAATAAAAAGAACTAGGGATATAGCTCAGTGCTTAAGCACCACTGAGTTCAATCCCCAGTACCCCCCCCAAAATAAATAAAAATAAAAAAAATTAAAAAAAACAGAGTCCTTACTTCCAAAGATTATATCTAACACAATCTTGCTGGACCCATAGCATCAGTATAACTTGGGAACATCTCAAAAATGTAGGTTCTGATACCTATCATGGACCTACTAATTTGGAAGCATTGGAGTAGAGCTCAGTAATCTGTTTCAAGAATCCTTTCAGGACATTTTGGAAACCACTGTTCTAATGGAGAGTTTTCTTTAACTTCAGTCTCTCAAAGCTACCCTGGAATAGAAAGTGTGGAAGGGAAGGAGAACTGAATACAGCTGGATGGTTATAGATGAGGAACCTTGATTCCATCCATCGCCTCACCCACACAGGTACGCTTGTACTTCGATGATGTTGTCTGCTGAAAACTTTTTTGCTCATGAGAATTATTGAAAAATTATTGATTCCTTCATTCATTTATGTAGTCTTTCATGTATATATTCCACAAATATCAGACGCTCTTCCAGGAACACAGATGGAGCACTAAGGGGAAAAAGAGAGAGAGAGAGAGAGAGAGAGAGAGAGAGAGAGATAATCATTATCCTTTCTCTTATGGAGTCAGAAGTGCGATATCAGAATGTAACCCATAATAATGATAAATAACTGTAAAAACTACGAAAGAAAATGTTACGAAACAGAACAGCCTGCGTGTGTTTGATGGGGTGCAACTTAATAAGGGTCAAAAGTGCTTCCCTGAAGAAGGGATGTAAAGGCTGAGCTAAAAGAGAAATAAACATTAACTGGGAGAGTTATCTCAGTGTGGGCAAGGAACCGCAAAGGACAAGGGCAGCCAGAATGAGGGCTACAAAAGACATGTAACCTGATTTGAGATTGACAACTAATGGGTTGGTAGAGACCAAAGCATACAGCCTGAGCGAGGGAGGTGAGTAGGGGAAATTTCCCTTTAAAATGGCCACCATGGGTGCAGTGAGAACCATGCACTCCGGAAGAGCAGCAGAAGCGTGAAGTTGTGGGGGCACCGGGTGCCACCATAACCCAAGTTATCATCACTTCATCTTCTTCTTCTTTTTTTTTTTTAAGAGAGAGCCAGTGAGAGAGATAGAGAAAGAGAATCAACTATATTTAGTTTTTCAAATGGCTTTCACTGCTCTGACACTTTGTTGTGTACGTGGTGCTAGGGTTCGAACCCCATCCTTGAGCATGCCAGGCAAGTGCCCTGACTGCTGATCCACCAGTCCAGTCCCTGTGGTCACTTCTTAAACAGGAGGATCCCTGCATCCTGCATCTGGAGTCCATCTTCACTCCATGCAATTTCATCTAAGCTGTGGACTCAAGAGATTCCCTCCTACACTTGAAAACTCAGTAGAGAAGAGGTATTCACCTAAGGGGTATTTTCAGTGACCTTGGGAAGGTCCTTGCTAGATATCTCTCCTCCCCCAGTGTGGTGCCACTGATCCACTCTTACCGCCAATGCTTCTTTTTCTCCAGCGTTGCCCTCCCACTGTTCTTTCAAAATGCAAATCCCCTGGGGAAAGAAGATCTCAACTGTCTTTGAGAATGCTGAGTACATCAGTTCCTTCCTGACAGAGGCAGGTCCTCAGGTTTCTTGGTTACAAGACTAAAGCTCTGCTGTGACCCTGCCTTCCCTCTAACCCAGGGCAGGGCAGGGCTGTGATGTGACTGACACTTCTTACCCCATACATGGCCTCTGGTGACTGGAGGTTGACACCTTCCCCAGCCCTCTCCACAGGGTGCCTCATAGTCTCTCCCCAGAGCTGACAGCTTCTTGGCATTGCTGCCAAATGACTCATTGCCAGCCACATAAAATGGCTTCAATCTTCCCTTTTTGATCTCACAGATTACTCCTCCACCCTCTGCTTTCTGACAACTTCACTCTAGCAGTGCTTTATGTTAAAAACCACACTTATTATGCCAGAGAGGGTTCAGCACAATTAGAGTTCAGTTTCCATCATCCATGATGTTGAGATGCCAGCTGTGGCTGGTTGGCTAGATGCTACTGGGGGCCTGTGATGTGCATATGGAGGACTTATTGTTCTCTCTTCCCTATGGGAAAAGAGACTCCTTTCTTCTACATTCTCTTAGTTGTTGTTTTTTTTTTTAATTGTGGGATGCTAACATGAACTCCCACCCAAGTCAGAAACCAAGGTGCTAATACAGATTTCCTCCGTGTACCCCTCCTAGCCTATCAGTCAGTGAGTTTACTTCTTGCTTTTGCTTTGCTATCACTCTAGAGCTCACTGCCACACTCCTGGATCACACTATCAGCACCCTATTTTATAATATTAAAAAATTATCCATGACCTTCTTTCTGCCTTCAGACCTGTCCCTTCCAAGCCAGTCCCAATCAATTATTCTGAAATACAGGTGATCTGCACTAACTGCTCTCAGTCCGCTCATAGAATCCCACCGACCCTGAAATCCTCTTCCTCTTGGAATCAAGATGCTCTCCCACAGCCTGGCCTGTCTCTCTTCTCCACCCAACACCCTATAT
Organism: Aplodontia rufa; assembly: GCA_004027875.1. Lineage (NCBI taxonomy): Eukaryota > Metazoa > Chordata > Mammalia > Rodentia > Aplodontiidae > Aplodontia > Aplodontia rufa. The sequence continues at coordinate 35,580 of PVKS010004556.1, forward strand.
CCTCCAATATACCCTACTCCTGGGCCCCTGCAGCCCTTGGCTCAAGCTCACCCTTGCCTGCTACGCCTCCTTACACGTTTTCTTTCCCTAATACCTTCTTATTCTGCAGGGCTCTTTTCATTCTGGGAAATCTGTCCGGGCTTGCCCATCTCAAAGCAATTAAAGGCCCTTTTCAGAAACTCAAAGACTCTGTGCTCCCCACAACTTGGCATGAATCTCATTAACATATCAGTTCTTTCACTTGTTTTTTGTCTCACTGAACCATAAGTTCCTCCAAGGCAAGAATGGTGCCCCAGGCAACTCTGTACACCAGAGACATATACAGAGAAGGATAGTGACAGTGGAACCCATCTGTTGGCCTACAGCTTAGCTTTGATAGTGGCTAGCTTGTGCATCCTAGCCTCCTCCATGCGGTATATGTAGCATCCGTCACGGCATTGAATCTTCACAACAAACCTGTAAGAAAGTCATTTTAACTGATTTTACAGATGCAAAAACTGAGCCCCAGGGAGGTTAAATAACTTGCTTGTGTTTAGAAGCTACTAGAAGGCAGTGCAGTACTTGCTGCAGGGCATCTATATGGATTCATATGAAACAGCAGAGTTATAAAGCTAGGTCATCAAGGATCAGAAGGAATTTGTTGGTTGAGATAAAATGAGGTAGGTGGGGAGCTTATTCCAAGAAAAACAAGGAGTGTGTTCCTAGTCATCAACATAATCAAGAAAAAAAAACATAATCAAGAACCAAGACAGAGCTATGGGGAAGGGGAACAGTTACGAAAGAATCACACTGAGCGCATCCCTACAATGTTCTCGTCAGATTTTTTGATGCTGTGACCAAAAGACCTGAAAACAATAATTTTAAAGAGGGAAAATTTATTTGGTGCTCACAGTTTTAGAGGTATCAGTCCATGAATGGCCAACTCCATTCCTCAGGCTTCAAGATGAGGCAGAACATCATGGTGGAAGAATGTGGCAGAGGAAAGCAGCTGGAAATATCACAATAGTAATAAGAGAGAAAGAGAGACCTCTCACCACAGACAAAATATGCACCCCAAAGGCACACCCCCATGACCCATCACCTTCCTGCATATAGTTACCAAGGATAAATGCACTGATTAGATGAAGGCTGTCACAACCCAATCATTTCACCTCTAAGAGTTCCTGCATTGTCTCACACGAGCATTTGTGAGGCACCTCACATCCAAACCATAATGACCAACTCCCAGGTGTGAGCTGAGCCAGTTACTTGACTTACCTTCCTCATAAGTACAATGGGAATAAAAGCTACAAGGACCTGAGGTTATTGTAAAGGTATAATTTTAAAGATACAGACAAAAATATAGATGTAGATAGATTGATAGTGATATTAATAACTAGCCTTGAGAACATACTCTGAAAAACAGCAATGATACAATACATGGTGGTTACTTCCATTATTGCTCTTTCAACTGTCTGTTGGTATGGAAGAATTTGCTTCAGAATTTAGTACTATCAAGCAACTATTTTAATTTGTACATCAGAAGAATTCGGCTAGGAGTTCTTTCTGATCCATGGGGTATGAACTGGAACCCACAATCAAGAATACTTCTTCATTCACTTGCATAGTACCTGAGCTGGGAAAGGATGCCAGTTTTCACCCAGGGACTCAGGTCGGGCTATTGAGCAGAGTGTCTAGAAAGCCCAGAAAGCCCAGAGTGGTGTCTCCACGCAGCTGGGCTTTTCCAGAATTGTGACTTGTTTCCCAGAGGGAAAGGAGGTCTGAGCAGAAGCCATGAAGCTCCTGAGCAGATTGCCTCAGAAAGTGCAGTAAATCACTTCTGACACATCATCTTGGCCCAATAAGTCACACTTTCAAGGGAGACAACTGGGCCCGATCTTTCAATGCGAGTTTGCTTAAGGATTTGCAGCCCTCTTTAATCTACACACAACTGGTATTATGAGAGGCACGACTGGCACCATGGTGACATTTAGAAGCAACAGTAATAGATACTCAACTGCAGTGAGCACACAGAGTGTGAAGGGAAAGGGGATGATTGAGTGATAAACCAGTAAGAAATTACCACACCAGTGGGAGTCGAAGAAGCCACATCTCACCTCTCCACCACTCCTTGCAAAGTGAGTGGGAATGAAGCAATGGATTTCCCAGCCCCAGGGGTGCACGTATACACCAGGACGTCAGGAGATACCCTTTGAACAGTTGCTGAGGATGCTGGCAGCACCCCTGGGATTTCTTTTCTGACTCACCTGAAATGCAGCTTTGGCTCTTCCTTCCCCTGTCCGGCTCTTCCCTGATGGAGGTCACAGTGAGCTATTTTTCTAAACTGCAGAAGTAAGAGGATGAAAGGGCTCAGCTATCTTGGTCATCAGGAGCCAGAGTTACTCATGGGGAACAAGGCAGGAGGCGTAAAGAGGACACAGCAAAGCAGATGTTGTACATGAAAGATGCTTTCTAGCACAATGTAGTTCACATTGCTTTCCTTACTGACTGTGCTTTCTTTTTTTTTTTTTAAACTGTGTGGGTTTTTGACACCACAAGATATGTATGGCCTCTTTTCTCAGTTCATTGATCTGGTAAAAAATAAAATAAAATAAAACCGCTTCAGGGCTGACCTGTTCTTACCTGTTAATTCTATTAATGTCTCTCTTGTAAGCCTACAGTATAAGAAAGGCCTAAATAATTAAATGGCTTCTGTTCTTCCGTTCTTTTTAGGAATTCCTGACATCAATAATACACCCCAAATTAAATACACATAAAAGTCTATTCTCTGCAACACTTTCTCACACATATTATTATTTCATATTATAAATGATAATGCCCTCTTAACTTTCAAATGTGCACTATAAACTCTATAAGCAAACATACCATCTGCAGACCCGCATACAAAATACAGATATATACAGACACACTGAATACCCCTCTAAAAATCACATACAAAGATACCCAACCACTCTGAAACCTGGGTGCACATGCAAGCATGCTCAGAAGATCACAGATGCTCTCCATTTCTAAATGCACATCTTCAAATCCTGATTGAAATCATCCTCCGCATACTGACAGCACACCCATTCATGCAGACATTAACAGACGGGGATCTACCAATGTGCAAAACAGGAATCAACGATAATGCTGCAGAGAGAAAAAGAAAAGGAAAATACACAGAAGGGCACACTAATTCATTCCTTTGATTTTCCTAACATGAAAAGCACTCCCCAGGAGACCACGGACAACTCCTGGACACTCAAAACGTGTAAGTTTGAATGAACTCCTTCACACAGATACATATAAATACCACAGGCAACTCCCAGCATATGTTCTTTTCAATTGTAATATAATCAGGCTTCAATTGCTTCAACAAAGGCTATAACACATACATATCATGCACGGGATATAACAAAACACACTCATAATAATCAGGCACGCAAGTACTTATGTATCTTTAACTACAGATCTCTTACCAACTACCCTATTCATCCAAGAGCCAAAGCTTTGCTCAGAAGAGCATCTCTGCAGAAATCTTTCCAGAAACAAGTAAGCCCTCTCTTTTTCTCAACACAAAACTCCTAGTGCAGATAATCCCTGTGCGCAGATGGCCCCTGTCTGCCTCCTGGCTCAGACTCACTGCCCTGGCCACAAGCGTGGACTCTGGAAATACTCTCACAGTCCTTTAACTGATCCCAATCTGGACAAACTAATAGCTCTGGAAATCTCAGAGGACAAAGAAGTGACACTTAAGAAGGATGACTGCTAATAAACAAAGCCAAGGGCCCTGTGCTTAGGGAAAGCTGGATCCAAGAGTCGGGACCTCACTCTACTTTTACCTGTGCCTCAAATTTGTAGGGGGACTTGGGAAAAATTTCTGTCACTTTCTGGTGTCCACATGCAAAAAATTGATGTTTGGACTCAAAATTCTTCTGTATAAGATCCCTAAATCTCTACAGTTTAATCTATGTGAACATTTCTGAACCAGAAATTACTGGCAGGTGACAGCTCTTGTTGATATTAAATAGAGCCACTGAATCCTTCTGCCTAAGTACTATAGGAAAAACTGTGCCAAATTTATTAAAGAAGAACCCTCTGGGGCTGGAGAGGTAGCTTAGCAGTACAGCAGAACAGTGGATGCATGAGGACCCTGGTTCAAACCCAGCACCACGTATGCAACTAAGTGTCCAAAAATAAAAACCAGATCAAAAATAAATAAAAATTACCTCTCTCTCTCTCTCTCTTTCTCTCAAAGAAGAAAAGGAGGAGGAGGAGGAGAAGGAGGAGGGGAAGAAAAAGAAAGAAAGAAAAGAAGGATGGAAAGAAGGAAGGAAGGAAGGAAGGAAAGAGCGAGCCCTCTGTTTGACTCCTGGCTCTGCCAGAAATAATTTATGAACCTATAATTATGTCTTTAGCAGTTACCTTATGCCAGGTGCAGTGTTGAGTACAGGCTCAGAGTCATCTTAAACAACCTCTGTCCTTGTAGTTTATGTGGAAAGAATGATACATCAACAAAGAATCTGGGTACCAATTTTTTAAATGCATGACAGAGGTATTTCTGTCACATTAGCATATCTAAAACAAATCAACCTGCATGCTCTTTTTCACAACGTCCCACTTCCTACCTTGGCTTACAAATGTCTCAACTTCCAAAACCCCTGGGGCAGACTCCAAAGCCACTCCAACTCATCCATGCTTTGGCACTGGGTCTGCATTTCCCGTAGGGCAGGAAGGGCTGAACAGCCCATATCCCTTCTTGAAGTTGATGATATTACTCTGCACTGATGCTTAATTTCATTACTTTTATTCATCCAGCCTTGGGTACTTCAGCTCGTTGGGTTCCAGCCGCGAATAATTGGTAGAGCTCCCACTGATTCCTGATTAGCTGCTTTTGATTAGGGCCTAATGACTTCATTCGGCCCCTAATTCAGGGGGATGAGTTGCAAAACTGCCAGAATTACATTTTCCCAAGCCCTGAAGACATCACTTGAACTCTGCAGACACACGTCCTCCCTCCCTGGTTTCTCTTCCTTGTTGCCTCCAGACTACCCTGCACAGAAGACAAAAAGGAAGCCTCTGACCCGGCTCCTGGCTGCTACAGCAGATGTCACATGAAAAAGGCCCAGAAGCCAACAGCCTGGCTGCTATGAGGAAGCCACCTCCCCATGGCACCAACTCTAGCACTGCACCCCAAAGAGAGGCTTGGTGTTTAAGAATTTCCCTCAAGTCTTCCGTTTTCGCAGCTTGCCTTCCTTGGCAACAAGATAGATCCACCCCAGAGCTGGGCTTGATTTTTGGCTACAAATACCTGGAAGGCTTCAAACAGTGACCCTCAGCAAAGGTCAGAAGACACTGTGAAAACAGCTTCCACCTTGGATTTAGACCATTAGTGCTGGTTCCTGACACTGACTCTGACCTCCCCGATCAGAAACCCTGTAATCCTGTACTAAGCAGCAAGAGGGACAGAGATACAAAATGAATGCCTCAAATACCAGTGGAATAATGTTTAATGTACAGATTCCCAAGTTTCAGAAGCCTACCTCCGGAGATTCTTGTTTAGTTCAACATTTGATTTGATAGATGTATTTATTTTTTGAAAGTAAGTTATGCGAGGAACATTTATTTAACACATCCTGCATACAAGTGTTGTTATATTCCAGATAAACAGATGACTGAGATTATCCTTTGCCTTGACAAGTTCACTGCCTACTGCAGAGGCAAATTCTCTGAATGATAGGTCAGCACTCTATAGTAAGTGTCTGGGGTATAATAGGTGATAACCATAATTTATACGTATGTATGTGCATTTGTGTATACAGTGTTTATACATTTTGTGTGTATATATAATACATGAATATGTTAAAATATAAACCATTCAACATGCTAAGAAAAGAGAAGTATTCTTCTCCCCCCAGCCCTCAAAATCAACTTCCCCCAAGATTTAACTGCCATGATCAGTCACTTGTGTTCCCCTTTCAAACATTTTATATTCATTTGTACACATTTATTTTAAAAGAGAGAGAGGGATAACGAGAGAGAGATAGAAGGGGAGAATCAATTTTATTTAGTTTTTCATGTGACTTTTGTTACATTGATATTTTGTTGTGCATGTGGTGCTGGGGTTTGAACCTGGATCCTTGTGCATGCCAGGCAAGTGCCATAACCACTGAGCCACTGCTCCAGCCTGTACACATTTTTAAATGAGGAAAGTGAGATTCAGGGAAGAAAACATAACATGATCAAAGTCACAGAGTAACATGGTGACATCAGAGGACATTGTGGCTCTCATACTCTGAGTCCAGTACCCTTTTCTAAGAGAAAACTGGACTGGCCTTCCCTGGCTCATGAGACTGGTCCAGCAATCTTCTTGTTAGTTAGATGCAGGCTCAAGAGCATAGCACCTTGAAAACCAGGAAAGAACTGAAAGAAGGATGCAGTAGGGACAGAGTGTGGGAGAAGACTCACCACAGAACTTACAAAGAACTCTTGTGACTACAGAACATCTCCACACAGGTTGCTCAGGACTGCCCACTTCAAATTCCCTAAGTCCTGTCCATTGCCTTCTTAGCAAGGTCAAACGTTTGTCTAACACATCCTCAGATTCTGGTACTCACCCCTGCCTGGCCTTGATTTCTGCATAGATGCAGTGTCTGACCCAGGCCATCCCTAAGGCTGGCTCTCTCTATACAAGTAAGTGACTGTATTCCATTCATGGCTCCTATTTCTCTCTCTCTCTCTCTCTCTCTCTCTCTCTCTTTTTTTTTTTCCAGGGCTGAGGACTGAATTTGGGGCCTTGTGCCTGCTAGGCAAGGTCTCTACCACTGAGCTAAATCCCCAACCCCCTATTTCTCTTATATACCTACAATCTCCAGCTCCTAAATGTGAACTCTTTATTTATGTGGGCTGTGACAATTCACAAAAACCCCAAAGTCAAGTGATTGTCATAGCACTAGAATACATACCACACACACACACACACACACACACACACACACTTCAGCGGAGAAGAATGGAAAAGCATGAGCATCAAAGACAAATAGACCTGGTCTCTAATTCCAGTGCATCACAACTGATAAATATTGGGCACATTACCAAACTTCTGTATCTTCAGTCTCTATGTATAAGAAGAGCATGATTATATCTCCTCATGGAACTTTTTCACAAACTAAGAAACGGAAGGAACTTGTAATGTGCAATAGAGAACAGGTCATAAATAAAAATGGTGTTATCTTCTCCTGCTGTTTGCTTCTTTATCTCACTGAGTAGAATGCACTCTCTTTGTGGCCAATGACCACATTTTTTCATGGGTATTTGAATGTCCAGCACCAAATCTTGTGCCTGGCAATGTAGCAGATGTTTAATAAACTGTCATGAAAAGGAAGAACAGAGGCTGGAGCAGTGTGGCTCAGTGTTTGAGCACTTGCCTGGCATGAGCAAGGAGCCAAGTCTGAACCCTTGCACCACGTATACAACTAAGATTCAGAAAAATAAAAATAACAGATGAAAAAAATCAATAAAATTGATTCTCTCTTCTCTTCTCTCTCTCTCTCTCTCTCTTTCTCTCATACACACACACACACACACACACACACACAAACACACAAATTTTTTCTCTTTTTAAAAAATGAACAAATGGAAGAATGCACAGAGGGTAGTTTTGAATTGTTTGCTCAGTCAATTAGAATGATAAGTCTTGAACTGGGCCTTGGAGAAGAAAGGAAGCCATTTCAAGGTAGAGGAAGGTTATAAACAAAAGCAAAATGTATAGGAAGCTGAGGCATCTTAGGGTCAGTGGGCAAACTGATATTTGGAGTAAGTGAATACATATCACTCATAAGGGAGATGTAGCAGCCACAGAGAGCTCTTGCTGAACAAGCAGAGGCCACGCATGGCCAGGCACTGACCAGAGAAATAGAGGTAGAGGGGGTTGCAGTGGAAGCCGGCCAAGGACTAGCCCTGCTTTGGGTCTTCTATAATCGTTAGCATATTACGTTCTGCTTTTGAGGTCTACCTGTCCTTCCCTACACAAATTGAGCAAGTTGAGGTGGCAATAGATTAATGAAATGCACCAAATTGCATTTTCTTCAGTTTGCTGAATTAAAGTTTCTCTTTCAGCAAATGAAGCTAGAGGGATTCCAAGCAAGCATGATCCCTTGGGGAATTATTGATGCATCTTAGCAAATCGGACCCTAAGCATCATTTCTTTTGTGTGGTGATACTTGGAGATGAGTTGGGGAAGAGGCATCACTGGAAGGATGGAAGAACATAGAAAAAGTAGCTGCAGATAAACCGATTTTTCTGAAACCCTGGTTTTATGACTCTACCATGATGCAAGTCTTCTTCAATAACATTATTTATAATTACACCTGCCATTTATTGAACAGCTGTAAGTGCAAGGAGCTGTGTTAAGCACTTTACATACATTTTAAAATTTAATCCTGATAGCTACCCACGGGGAAACACATTATCACCTCTGTGTAACAAATTTAAAAAGAAAAAAAGCTTTAGTTCAGAAAGGCCAGTTAACTTGCCTCATGTCATGTTGCAAGCTGCAAACTGGTGATAAACTGTGACTCTAACCAGGGACTCTCTGATTCAAAACCTGAGTCGTGATCCTTTCACCTTATTTTCTTTTATTGCATGGCCTGATGTAAGGTCCTACTGGAGGGCAAAATGAGGGCAATTGCTCAGTGATGAAACAAACAGATGACAGTAAGAAATTGTGTTTGTCAATATCCAACTTTGTGACCCAGCAAATTTGAGGCAGCTTTCTAAAATACCCATACCCACAATAAAATTGAAAATTACAAATACAAGCAACATAAAAGATCCAGACCAAAGTAAAAGCAACTGGAATTGAGATAAGCAGAACCTAGCACATAAAAGTTATTACATTTCAACAGCTTTGAGCATCCTATCTGCTGAAGTGAAAAGGGAAAGGGAATCGGTTGCTTGATGCCAAGAATTTGCGAAGAAAAAGCATGCTAATTCTTCAGAGGAAGCATCAGCATATTAAGGATGAGAGTACAGTCAATAGATAAGCATTAAGCATTATCTATGTGCCAGTTACAGAGCTAGAAGATAGGAATATGGTATGGGGACTAAACAAGCCTAGTATCTGCCTCTTAGAGCTCCTAGTCTAGTGAGAACACAGCACTTGAAAAAATATGTACAAAAATTTCAGCTGTGTAAAGGAATGTCAAAATAACAATATTACCTAACCCAGACTAGTAGGAGCAGGGAAGATTTCCCAGTGAAAGTGATATTGAGCCAATGGTAGAAATATTTAAGCAGAGGTAGAAGAATGAATATTATTTAGACATATAAAAGGTAAAGATTTAGAGTATCAGGCAAGGAGACTATGAGTGGCAGAGGAATAGCATTTACAAGTTCCTAGAGAGATGTTGCATAAAAGCAAGAGTGAGAATCCCCGTGTGGCTTTGGAAGAGTAATAGAGACAGAAGAGGAGAGGAGTTAGAAGGCATGGAAACAGGTTGTAGTGGAAACATCTGCTGGTGGAAGCCCATTGTGCACATTTCCTGAGATTAGGGTAATATCTGTCTTAGGGAGACTATGCAAACCAAAGGAATTCACTATTCATACAGGACTCTTTTCCTCCATCAATATTTTCTGGCTCAATGTTGCAGGATGGTGATTCTGCCAAGGAAACACCTTGGAAAGAGAACCAGTTGAAACTGATCAGAGAAGTCTTCTTGAAAGAGATGGTATTGGGGCTGAGATAATAATGAGCTAATGTTCAATTCAGCAGTTTTGAATACTGCATCCAGAGAACAAGTTAGCAGCCAAAATGTGATTAGAACACATAAGTCATCAGCCTTAGAGAGAAGTGATATGGACAGATGTATCTGTTTACTTATTAGAAATAGCAAGAGGGTGTTCAAATAGCAGTTACTATTGGGCTACCTGGTAAGCAGTTGTCACTAACCAGTCAGAAGTCTTGTGTACCAGAAAAGGAATCACTGAAAAGAGGAGGAAGACACTGGGACATTAATCAAGGCTCAGTCTTGCAGTAATGTCAAGATGGGCAGAACATATAGAACCCAGAGATGATATCTCTGGCCCCAGGTGAGGGTATTTCTCTTTTTTTATTTTTATTTTTTTATTTTTGAACAACCATATGAGGGTATTTCTCTTAAGAAAATGCAGGAATGCCATAGGGGCTTCATGGCAAGGTCATAAAGGGACAATGTATAACTTAAGTGTTGAACGCCTCTGCTCTTCTGAATCCCCTTACTTTGTGATGTACCAAATAGAGTAGGGCTGAGGCCACATGGGAGCCACTACTTGCCCCAGGTGTGGGAAAAGGGCAGACAAAAACAAGAGCAAGCTGGGATATGGAGATGTGGGGATATGCATGCCTGGGTGAGCAGATTGATGAACTCAGAAAGGGCAGGGAAACAATCAGATCAGTTTCACATGAAGAAGAATGGTGGTTCTAGGAGACAAGGTTGGAAAGGCTAATTAGAGCCAAAATGTTAAGTGTCTGAAATACTTGGCTAAGATGCTTCAACTTTATTCAGCAGGCAATGCAGAAACATCCAGAGTATCTGAACAGGGCTGGTAGTGATGTAGCTGGACCACACTTTGAGACTAACCTGGTGCTGATTTGCATAATTAGGCCTGGACAGGAGAGAAGCTGGGACCATGTATTCCTACAGAACTCAAATAACACACACTAAAAGAATACTCTTCTAAAAAAATGTGGTGAAGACCAGGCATTGGAGCTCAGGGTGCACCATTCCTCACTATTTTAAGCAATTTTCCCATCTCATGTACCCTGTTCCAATCCACCTCACAATTTATTGAATTTCTTAGCTCTTTTGAGAGATTGTCTTATGAGACATTACTGCCCCAGAAGTTTGACCACCTTAAAGTTTCCCTTGAAATTTTCCTTGTGCCATTTTCTGTTTCCCTGTCTTAAACTGAGACAAAGTGTTGGAGATGAGGTTGTTATCTTGATAAAGAGCCCTTAAAATTCCTTCGAAAATGCTGCATGGAATATCCTATTGAAACTTTACTAAAGTAACCTGTAAAGAACTTGATCTTAAAACTCTGTTCTTGGCAAATTTATATGCTGATATTATTAATACTCATAAGAGTGATCAATGATGAGTATGGTAATGATTCTGACTTTGAGTCAGAAGTTCTGGACTGAAAATTTGGCTCTGTAGCTTTGTAGTTGTGTAATTTCAGACAAACCACATTTACTTAGAGCCTCAGCTTCTCCCTCTATAAAATGGAAATGATTATGTCTTGTCTGAGAGGATTAGCTTCAAGATCAAATGAGATGCTGCACAAGAAAGAGGGACTTTTTTCCCTAAATATAAAATGTTGTTCCAGTGACAAGAATCAATTCCACCATCTGTGATTCTTTTTCTTTGGGGCTCTGCATGTATTTCCAAGCCCCATTGGGAAGTCCCACACCTGACTAAGAGTGTTTATGGTCGTTGGATGGGTTTGTTGACCTTTTCATTGACCCCAGGAAACCATAATTGTCCCCTCCTTCTGCACAGACTCTTTCTTCCACTGAAAGACAGGGGTCAAATAGCGGATTGGAAAACTCCCTGCTTGCCTGATCCCCAGTTGAGGTGGCTAAGGGGGAAATCACCCCTGTTCAGGAAACTCGTGTCTTAGCCCCAACTGACTCTGTCTTTTTCAGGCTGGCAGAGGAAATGGAGCAACCTCTGGATTGGTCCTACTTTCCAGTTGGATCTGGGAGGGACTTTTTAATCTTTTCTCCCAAGGTGAGGCAACTCTGTTAAAAGACCTAAGGGGACGTTTATCTTCACATATGTTTGCCACCGGTGATGATAAGGGAATAGAAGCAGGAAGTGAAGGGAAGCAGCCATTTTCATGGGCAGGGAGCACATGCTTGGACTCATGCCTTGCACTATGCTTGGAAAAGAGGGACAGCTGATACAATGCTCTCTTAAGTGCAGGACACGTGTGGAAAGCACTGAGGCACATATGAGATGGAGAATCCAAAAGATCTGAATTCAAGCTTCAGCTTGTCTACTTCTAAGCTAGATGCTGAGGTCACTTTTCTGTGCCTCAGTTTCCTGATTCATAAAACGTGAATGCTGATGTGGTGATGCAAGGTTCCTGATGTTCTGGGACTGTTTGACAATTCAATGAGATGAGAAGTATGACAGCATGCACCCCAATGCCTTCCCTATGCTCCTTCATCCCGTACCCTGAACTGTGCCCTGATACTCCCTCCATCAAAACTGATTGGTAAATGAATCAGCCCTTACTGCCCAGCAAGTTGGCACAACTGGTTTATAGTTCACCCATATGATTGAAGCAGGGTTGCCTGGGATATTGTTGGCAGCTTTGTGACATTTCATTTCTTTAGTGTCTATACTAAGGGGTTTTTTTAGAGTCCATGCAAATCTACCTAGGATGAGAGGGCAGATTTGGGGAGAGAAAATGGACAAGATTCAGGTGCATCATCTCAACGCCATCCAAAACAGAACCCTTATCCCTTTTATGAATTGTATTTCTTAACAGGGAACTTCTCCTGTACAGAAAATGATTACTATGGGAAAGAAAAGGAAATAAAAAGGTTATAATGCTTTAAAATCATCTTAGAAATGCAATGGAATAAAAGGACAACTGAAAGTAAGCCTCTCCAGGCCCTCTAGTAGCTTGTCCAGAAACCAGAAGATAAAACATAAATATGGCCCAAATACATATTTTTTATTGGTATTATATTTATACACATTTCATCTCCTTTAACCCAATCCATTAAAGACTGAAAATGAGACAAATAAATGAGTGAATGATTGGAGAAATGCATGGATAAACTACTAAAGGAGAAATTAAGTGATTGAATAATCAAATAAACACAGGAGGCACATGTGGAACACTGAAATTGAGCTGAGCCAGTGCATCGAATTGTCAAAACTGGAACCTGGGACAGGTCCAAGAGAATTATACAAGTGCAGGAGGGCAGTGCTAGAAAGAAAAGTTGACATTCACAGAAGTATTTGAAGGCTGAGGACACAGAATTGAATTGTAGGACAGGGAGATGAATGCAGAGATGAGGGCTGGGCTGCTTCACATGTATCCCAGAGATAAATACCACAGGCAGAGCTTTCAATCCCGGTGAAGAGGGGAGGTGGCAACTACAGCATCCTGCTTGGAGCCTTTGGCACAGGTCCCGCAGTAGGCTTTGCTCCAAGCCGCATCATCAGGAACAGGATGCCGGTGATGGGGGAACCACAGGGCCCAGGAAGATCAAGGCACATGTTTTTATGCCTCAATTTAAGTTCGGCTTGTAAGGTTTTCAAACACAATTTAGCCTTTCTCTCCTGGGCCGGGCCAGACACAAAGATGTGCACTGGGTCTTTTTGGAGCACAGAGCCCATGAGTGTCTATAATTAACAGTTCCCCCCTGCTAGAAGAAACGGGGTTTTGGTAGACAACATGGCATATGCGTGAGAATGGAAACTACACTATTCCCAGGGTACAGAGTGGGCAGCATGCCCAAGACTGCCTGTCACAGCCTGATAAGGCTTCAGGACACAAGAGTTTGAGGTAAGGAATTAAGAGATAGAATACTAATGAGAGAAAGAGAGAGAGGGAGAGGGAAAAAAGAGAGAGAATATGGAGAACAGCAATTCAATATGTGTGGTGAAGTGGAATGGGCACCCCTTAAAATCAGGAAATCTCATTTTTCTTGTGTTCTGGCTTCCCCATTTTCTGTGTGTCTCGAAATTCATAGAGATCATTAAATCCTGCTGTCTTATAGGAAACAAAAGATAAAACCTCCCTTGAGGCCTGTTGCATTGACTCTAAATTCCCTTTCTAGGAAACTTTATTTCAATATATTCTTCTGGGCTCATATTGATTCATTGATGACCTACCTTGGAACCCTGAATAAGTAAAGATCCTTGCAAACAAATCATCGGAGAGCAAAGCACTTACATTTTCTTTCTAACCTAGTACCATCTGCTAAATGGCTCCACAAGCCCTATGGTGAGGATGGTGCTTCTAAAACAGAAGCTCAGGGTGCCCACATAAGATAGGGATGACACAGAAGAAGCTGGATTTTAAGCAAGTGCAGGTAGGTTGTTCAGGCAATTATACCAAAAATGGGTGCTACAGATGGGACTCTGCATTAAGGAAAGCAGGGGAGATTTGTGCACTGTCAGAGCCTCAAACTTGGAGCAAGCAAGGACTGACCCAAACAGGAGCCAGAGGTTTCATTCTCTTAGCATGAGCCCTCCAGTTTCCACGTGGTGTTGAAATGACAAGATTCTCTAACCAATGATATTGTACACTTGAAGTATGTTAAGAAAGTTGATCCCCATGTTAAATGTTCTTGCCACCAATAATGATAATATACATTAAGTAGGTGGGAGGAGGAGAATTGGGAGGTGACAGACTGGTTTATGGTCTTGATGGTGGTGATGGTTTTGCAGATGTATATCTATCCCCAGACTTGCCCAGCTGTATACATGAAACATTCACAGCCTTTTTGATATCAAGCACACCTCCATAAAGGGACAAAAGGGGGGGGGAGCCAGAAGCCACATAAATACACTTAAGGCAAAATTTCCCACTGTGCTGTCACAGTGAGGGAAAGTACAGGGTGGTAACCCTGTGTTGGGCACCTTCACAATGTTAAGTTAGGGGGGAAAATGCAGACCTGTCTGCTTGTAGGTTGGATAATCTCACCCCTGGATTGTTCTACCTTCTTTCCTGTGGCTGGAAGCTTCTGATCCTTCAACCAGGGCCCGAAAGGTCTGGGGTGGGGGGCGAAAGGGTGGGGAGAGTGGGGACGCAGAAAAAATCGGGATGGCCGGGGTCCGGGTGGTGGCAGCTACACCCTCAGTCTTCAGACTAAAAATGGGTTTCCCAGCATCCAACAAAGTTTGAACTTTCCTGTACACACACACACACACACACACACACACACACACACATAATCTTTCCCTCCCACCTCAAATCCCTAAGTAAAACGATGCCACCGAGTTTTGAGGGCGAATCAGGAAAAAAGAAAACGAAAGAAAAGATAAGAATAATAAAAGGGAATATCCCAAAGAAGAATTTTCAGTGTTTTGGCTTCAAATAGTCCATTCATCCCCAGTGGGCAGTGAGAGCTCCAGGAGTTAAGGCTTCTTAGGTAAACAAAGGCGTGCAACTTTGCGCACGAACTGTCGCGATCGCCGCCTCCCTTTCATTCTTGCACAAATGCAGGCGAGCGCCCCCGAGGCGGGCACGCGTGCGCCAGCCGGTTGTCCCTGAAAAGCCTAGCTCCGTCCCCCAGTGCAGAGTCGCCGGAGCCCACTCTTTCAAAGACCCGTTTAGAAAGCAGCCGGCGGCTTGAAAGGCATCTCAGAAGTCATTTGCTGGGCTGCACAATCAGCGATGCTCGCCGGGTCCCCGCGGGGCTTCACAGCCCACTTCGCAGTCTGGCGGCGGGGCCAGCACGCTGCGGGCCCAGGGCGCAAAGCCCGGCGACCGGGACCTGGATCCGCCACAGGCCGCGGGGTCGCAAGGCTGCCCATGGGACTGGCGGGCACAGCGCTGAGCTTTCAGTCTTCTTTTAATTTCACTTATTTCAAAGTTTTCCATTTGAAGCTGCCGAGAGAGACTGATACAAGAAAAAAGCCTCGAAGCAAAGAAAACACTGAAAAACATTTCAAGAAAAAAAAAAAAAAAACCCTCAAACATCTGAAAAGAACAAAGAAGACACGCAGAAAGCGTCACCACCCGGATACCAGAACCACCACATTCAAACTACAGGGGGAGCTGATTCGGTGAAAGATGAAGGTGTTGGTCTTACCAGGAACTGCGGTCAACCAAACCAGGGAAATTAAGAGGAAAATCACCAAGGGGAACTGCAGTGGCTTCTTAGAATAAACCACCTTGTCTCCTTAGTAGCTTTTCAGGTTGACAAGTCAATGTGAAAATTACCCATCCTCAGAGAAGGCTCCCCAGATAATTCACTTCCCCAGTTTCATTGGTGACATCCCCCAAAGCGGATTTTAATTTAGTTTAGAGATGGGAAAACCAAAGGCCAGTTAAGTTAGCTCAGTTAATGGTTAATACAGCCAGTCTGCCTGGAAATAAATAAATAAGTAAATACATAAATCCACAAATGAAATGTAGAAAGAAAAAGGGCTAAGCTGTCTATGAAAGAGTTCTAACCCAGTACTCTAAAGTATTGGAGTCTCAGCGCTGAGCCACAGACTGCTGTCCCTATAGAACGACTTCAGTGAGTACATGAAGTCACTATGCTCATCATTCACTCACCTAATACAGGAACAGCCTCTGTCAAATGCAAAGGCTGGTCAAGGCTCTATGGAAAAAGTCCTAAGAAATCAAAGCCAGGGGCTAAGAATTCAGTTCTGGTGATTGGTGGTGCAGTAGAGAAGTAGCAGGCACTGTTGAATGTATAGCAGAGGTGGAAGGAGAGGAAAGAATGTAAACCAGACTTTGCTGGGAGAAAAGCTGGAATGAGAGTAAAATGATGGCTAATGCTTATGAAGTAGCTATCCACAGTGATCAAAGCACTACCTCAGAATCCTGGTACTACCTTGGCCTCACAGTGCAGCCTTGGGCACATCACTTACCCACCAGGTTCCTCAGTATCACACTCAGCAGTAAAGTGAGCACCAGGATTAAAATAAGTGCGTGCAAAACACATGGAACGGTACTTGGACAATTTTACTTTCTGAACAAGTACATGTTATTCCATTTTAAAGTTTTGTATTTATAAATTCAGAAGGAAACTGAAGCACTAAGAGTTCATGCTATCCGCACAAATTCAGTCACCAACAAAAGAAGAAACTAAGGTTTAGACACCGGGTAGTCCAATTTGGGTTCATTATAACTATACAATGTCACCTCCCAAGACTCACATCAGAGGTGCAATTTTTAATTGACTCAGTAAAAAAGCTTACAAGTATGTCCTTAACTCTTCCCCTCATGCTGGTATCTCCTATATTGTGAATTCAAAAACAGACACCAGGTTCCAAAAAGAATATTACAACTATCATATCTCTGTGACAACTAAAATTTTTTTAAAAGTATTCCAGTGTTAGCTTCTACAACTCTCCAATGCACGCCCTTTGTTTTCCTACAATAAATTTAAGCTCAATTCTCCCTTTTCGCCACTTCTTCTGTTTTTGAAGTATGTTAAAGGTATCATAGAGCGAAAACCCTAAGGAGAGGAAGTTAGCTATCCAAGATCATTTAAATAACTCTTACCTTTCAACATAAAGATTTAGTTATCCCCAAAAGGTTCTTGAATACTGCCAGAGTTCACTGTCTAACTACATTTGGGAAAGCATCTCTTTCTATAAGTCCACCTCCCAGACAGTTCTTCTTATTTGATATTGCAAATTCCACCCTAAATTCTACTTCAGTTCATTCATTGCAGTCTACAAAATAATTTTACTTTCTTTAATTCTGAATTTTTAAAAAAAATTGTACCCTCCACTTTATATTATTATTCTTTCAATTGAGTATCTTTCTTATGCTACATCTTTCTCCAGAGAACATGAGTTTTAGTCATATCCCAGTCACTCTGTCAATGAGGTCTCAAGTACTTAAATGTCCATTTTAAATATGCCAGAAAGAGGCAAAACTTTTGTTCTCACCAGGGCCCAACTGCTGAATTATTTCGGTATTCCACTCTCATGAAGGTTATCTGAGTTTGCATTGGCTTTCCTCTACCTTGGGAAGGGAGAATTTGTTGCCAGCAGCAATATTGTTTGTTCATCTGCATCTCTGTTGGGGACAGGAGAAGCAGGTAATTAATTGTTTCTCTTCTGTGCTAGGCAGTTGGCCTTCTTCGGAAAAGTTGAGCATTCCTTATCCAACAATGGTTTCTGCAATTAAAGCTATCCACAGCCAGGAGTTTGATTAATAGCTAGGAGGTTTCTCCTTTGCTGACAAATGAGAAAAAGAGAAATCAGATAGAGAGAACCCGAATGCGTTTGCTTAGCACAGGTCCCAACTAATATTCTTTCTAAAGAAAGAACCGCAGTAATTTCCTAGGGACTAAGAGGGGGGAAAATCTCATAAAAGTTTGCAAAGTAATAGAACTAAAAAACAGATGTGCCTGCTCTTCAGGAGCAGAGCAGGAAAGACTGTAATTGGTGATCTTTGGAGTGAATAGCATTACTATTCCCGTGGTACAAATGGGAAAATAAAGCCCTGAGAGGGACCTGACTTTTCCAAGGTCACGTCACCTGCCAAGAGGATCAAGGGCAGCTGTAGTCAAACTTTACAGTTCACAAAGTCATAGAGACACTTTGCTCAAGGCAGGAGGAAGAAATAGAACAGTTGGGCCCAACTATTAAAGCGGAAGAGAAACTAAAGCTGAATCCAGAATACCCCTTCTAACCTTGTCTCCACACAGCATCGCAGCTGCCTTGTGGCAGAAGGTATATTTAGTGACCTAGAATAAGATCTGTAAGAATCAGCCGCTTTACAAATTCTGTTCATGATTCCTAGATTTTCTCTCTGTGACTGTCCTGAATAATTAACACCTCCTGCCTCCTTGGAGATTGGAAGACAGTGATCTCCTTCCCCAGCATCGGGGCATTCTTCTCTCCTGACTAAGCATCCCAAGTTCCCAGAGCCTCCCCTCAAAGGACCTGGAGGGGATGAAAGCTGGGTGAGAGGATGAGAATAGCGGGCCAGGGAGAAATCTATGTGCCAAGGGGTTCAACTGTCAGTGTCAAGGCAGCCCAGAGAAGAAAAGAGGAAGCAGAAGTTGCAAAGGTACCGGAGGCAGGCAGGAATGTTGAGGGTCTTCCAGACACACAGCTGGAGTCAGGAGATGGTGAGTGTGACTATGATGTCACTGAGTCCAAGGCAAAAGCAAGCCAGGGGTTAGGACTCACAGGGATTGTCAGGAGGCTCTGGAGCTAGGGTGGTTAAACCCACTCACAAAGAACTCTTGTGGACCTAAATCACTGCACTCTTCGCAATAGGAGGGTCACTGGGAGACCTGGGCTTTGTTCCCACAGATGGGATTTTATTAAGTTTAGGGGCCCGGCCCTCTGAAAATAAGGCTCCACAACCTGCTGGATGCACAGACTCCCCCAGGTCAGAGGTTGGAAGGTCAGTGAGGAGAAAAGCTGCAATTCTTCTGTAATTGTCAACCTGTGCCTCTTAATCTCTGAGCTTTGTTGTTCTCATCTATCAAGTGAGTTTTGGTAATGACTAAATAAGATGGTATGTGTACAGAACTTAAGAATTCTTGACACAGCCGATAATAAAAATCACAGCTAATAATGGCAGCAGTCTAATACTACTAAGGTAAAATAAGTAGTAATAATGATAAACAAACATGTAATAAATTAACAACAGAACCCACCTGTGTGCTATGCAGTTTACGGCACAGAGGAGTGGAGAATTCTAAGCTATGGTCTATGGGTACTTCCAGTTTACCATGTGTTTTTGTGCAATCCTTAAAATAAGAATATGTTTTATATTTTAAAATGGTTAGAAAAAATAAAAGAAAAAATACGGCACATGAAGCATATTCTAAATTCACATATTAGTGTCCATGAATAAAATTGTGCTGGAGCACAGGCTTCCTAATTACTCACATTATGTCTGTGACTGATGTATGGCAATAGTGTAATTAGTGGCAACAGAGATTGCATGGCCCTCAAAGCCTGAAATGTTTAGCTTGTCCCTTTAGAGAGAAAGTTTGCAAGCCCCTGGATTAGATCCTCCTCTCTTGCCTCCTACCTGCCATCTCTATCAAACTCAGTGCATCCCTGGCCTCCTGGCCTTACTGGCTGGGCAAAGGAGTTTTGCTAGCTCCGGATGTGCACTGCACCCACCAGGTACTGTGTCTATATCCTGTGACACAGGGACGGTGATAATTCTCCATGTGGATGTGGAATGATAGACAACGATCTCCAGCTCCCCACAGGGAACTGAAATCACTATTTTTCCCCAGAGCGCGTCTTCCTCCTCCCCTGTGCAAATGCACGTGCTGTTTGCAAAGTCCTAACAATTCAAGTCGTAATGGAAGGGAAGCTCACCCATTTTATTGCCATAGTTACCGAGATTGCAAGTTTAGATGCTGTATTAGCAGTAAGTGCACGGTAATAATAGAAGTCAGGGAGGAGGGTAGCGGAGGGATTCTGGCTCCTGTTTCTCCCTACAGCATCCTTCAGGGCAAATATAACAGAGACAGTTTGCATTAAATTGCAAAGTTGGCGATTTTCTTAAAAAAAAAAATCCAAATAATTGCTTTAAAATCTCTTGTCTTCCCCTGACTGCTTTAACCCTCTCGGAGCCCACCTTATCCTGAAACAATGAAAATGAGGTTAAAAGAAAAATAAGTGGCCAGGGTTACCATGGAAACGAAAGTGGAAGGCAAGTGAAAGTCAATCTGAGGTTTAAATGCATATGAAGCAGATGTATGCGTGCGGACACATTTGCATATAGATATCTATCTCTCCTCCTCTCTGCTATCTATAATGTGTTCTTCCTTCGAGGCCCATTTCGGGAACCTCCTTCTCCAGTGAGGTTGTCCTGACAATTTCAAGCCCCAGTAATCTCTCCCTTCTAGAACTCCATTTGAACTTTAGTCTGGACACAAGAATTGACCTTTTAATATACATTCACCGGATAAGAATTTGCCAAAGCCTTGCAGCCACTGAGTGAATCCTCTATGCTCTCTTGTCTGTGTACCTTCGCTCTTGCTGTGCATGCCACCTGCAATGTCCTGCCCACTCCCTTCTCCTGGGTAACTCCTCTCAGGTGCCAAAGCTTCATGTACGCAGCAGTTTCTCTGCAAGACTTTCTCCATCCCTTTGGGTTTCTTCTGCCTCCTTATTTTGGGTTAGGGACACCTCTTCAGTGCTCATGTAGCGCGTCACAAGTCTGATCACACTGAGCTGTAATAGCTGCTTAGGGTATTACACCCCCACCCCAGGTCCTGAAACACAGGCAGGCAGGAACTGTGGTTTACTTTGTGTATACTCATTGCTAATGAATAAATACTATAATAAATAATTCAAATCATAGAACCTAGGTCAAAACACCCGTTTCCATATGCCAAGAACAGTTGCTAAATGTTATCATTATTGTTTCTACTTATTATGATTATCTTCAAATGCACATTGTACAACTTCCCCCTGTTGATCCTGAGAGGAGTCTTGAATGTTTGAGGCAGGTGCAGGGAGCAAGGAGGCTGGGATGGGAGAAAACTTACCATATGAAAAAATGGTTATAGGATCCAGGAACTTCTGGCACAGATAAGATGTTTGAAAAATGTTTCCCTAAATTCACTTCTTAGATGAGTCTTGGAACACAATATTTTCTGTAGGGCAAGTGCAGGATCAACAAATAAAAGTTACAGAGCAGAGTTGTGTTTCTTGAGCAAAGACCTGCAGAACTTTCTAGTTGTTTGATATTAGAAAAGGCTGTCATAGACGAAAGTGAGTCCTTCAGCACAGGAAGCAGCCGAGGGAGCCTTGCATGAGCATGACCTCAGGACATGAGGGAGTGAAAATATAGCATGCGCTTAATACATTGCAAAGAGGAACCTGGAGTTTGAGGCAGTGATAGGAATATGCAGGATCAAGTGGGAGAAGCCAAAGACTTAACTAATAGAATGAGCACAGGTATCAGTGTTTTTGCATTAGCAGGTTTTTTTTTTTTTCCTGCAGGAATGAGAAAGGAATGGGAAGCTTGATGTAGAAAGTGACATGATCATTGATATGCTTTTTGAGGATCACTCTATTGACGCTGAATACAATGGAAGAAGAGACAAGACTGAAACACGTTTTGCAGCTGTTCCGATAACCCAGTGATGGAGGCGTGAATAAAGGCAGAGGCAGAGTGGGGATGGAGAACAGGGGTCTAAGGGACATTGTATCAACGCAGAAGAGACACACGGCATCGAGGGGTCCTTTGGAGCAGGTCCCACTCACAGTCTGCTGCACCCCTGACAGCCGGGTAGCAGACAAGTCAGCCTCCTCTGCACCACAGGCTCAGCCTGTAGGCGGGCTGCAAAGGTTGCAGTCACCTTGAGAGGATTCCCCACGCAGCTCAGGGAGGAGTGGAGCCTTTCCTCTGCTGCTCTGTCAGCTCCACTTTGCATCAAAACTGCTTTGTATGTCACCAAGTTATTAAAGTTGCGGATCGCAGTGCTGCGTCAGGCGATGTTATGCTGAAACTGGGTCAGCAAGGGCTGCCTCCCAGGCAAAACATGGGCTCCTGGTGTCTCCACTTGCCAGCCCTGGCTGCAAGACACCTTGGCTGCCACTCCTGGGTGGTTTGGAGAGGAAGGAGGCATAATAACCCCACCACTTGGCCTTTCTGTTCAGCTGCTCTGGTGGTAAATAATTCCCTGCACAAAGATTTTAAAGCGGCTCCTCTGTTCTTTGGGTCCCTCTTTGTGCTCACAGGGATGGCAAGTTCTGGCTTCTTCAATTCTTTTTTGAATCCTTCATTTTTACAGATAGAACTGGTGTACAAAGTGAAAAGTCAGCTATTTGAAATCTTGAACATCCAGGTTTCCCTTCTGCTGCTCCAAGCAGCCGAGGGACAAAGGGGAACAGATGGGGGCACAAACAGAAATATAGTCAGGCAGAGCAAGAAAAAGAAAAAACAAAAAACAAACAGGAAAAAAAAATAACTCCCCTATAGAAGGAATGATTACACAGCAAGGGAGACACAGATGCAAATTTGGGTTCAAAAGAAAGAAGTTCCTCGCTGGCATGTTCCAAGACAGAACTTTGATTCACTTCAATTCAGTTCAATCCAATGCATATTTACTAAACACCTACTACACAGCAGTTACGCTCATGAACAAAATAGAAAACACAAAGATTCCTGACCTCGAGGAGCTATATCCTAGCAAAAGGAGGAATGGCATAATTATAAATTATGGTTAAATGGTATAAATTATATACAATTATGCATATAATGTATGGGAAAATTTCACAGTTGAAAATCTATGGCGTGCATATGGAGACCGAGGTAAAGACCAGCAAGACAGAGACAGAGAGAGAGAGAGAGAGAGAAAGGAAATGCCAAGGGTTGGGGTTGTAGTTTTAATAAAGTTTGGCTAGGGTAGGCCTTGTTAAGCAGGTAATACTTAAACAAAGACATAACGAAGGTAAGAGGGGTATTAACTGAGGGAAGTGTGCACCCCACCAAGGGAAGAACCACATCAAAGGCCCCATAGAACAGGTCCAAGACAGAGTCAGGGGGACACTGAGGGTGGGGCCACAAGGGATAATAGAAAGAAGGATAGGAAATGCAGTTGGGAGAGAACAGGAAGAGCCTTACAGTTCCACATAAGGACTTTAGCTTTCACCAAGGGCGATGTGTGCAGGTCTTGTGTCAGAAGACCATGAGCTGTCAGAAGCAGAACGACCTACAGACAGATTATTCTAGAACAGTGCTTCTCATCCAGGATGATTTTATTTTTATCTCCCAGGAGACGTTTGACAATGTCTGGGACTTTTTGGTTGCTATGACTGGGACAGGTGTGCCACTAGCCCTTAGTAAATAGTCCACGGATTCTCCACAGTGAACAAGAAAGCAAAGAGTTAATCAAATGCCAGTAGTGCTGAGTCTGAGGAACCCAGCTATAGCAGAAAGTCAGGCTTCAGTGGCTGGCAGGCCACATGCTCTGTGAACAAGCCTTACTCCCACTTCTCGGAGACTCCAGCAGGCCACCTTATCCATCAGTCAGAGCAGGTCTAGTACCTGTGGTCCATGAAGGTTTTAGAGGACCACAAGAAATTTCAATATTTTTATGTCAAAAGAAAAATTAGTTGATGTTGTATTATATTCCTCTTTATACCAATGCAGTCATAAAATATAGTTTTGTTTATTTTTTAATGGAGGGGAAAAAAACCCCATGAAGTTAAATGTGTATAAGTCTCCAGTATTCTTTTTTATCCACTTTTTATTGGTTGTTTTTAGTTATGCATGACAATAGAATTCATTTTGACATAATTATAAAAGCATGGAATACAATTTGTTGTAATTCAATCTTCAGTACTTCGCCTGCTTTCCTCCCACCCCCATTCCCTTCCCTCTGCTCTAGTGATTTCCTGCTATTTACTTACATTCTAGATTTGTATACTTTCATTTTAAAACTGTTGTCTTGCGGATACATGTGGTGGTGAGATTCACTGGGGTATATTACTATGTGCATAGGAAAGTTAGGTCAGATTCATTCCACTGTCCTTCACTATCTTATCCCTCCTCCTTTCCCTTCATTTCCCTTTGTCTACTTCACTAGTCTTTTTTGCATTCTGTCTTTATCCACCCCCCAAACACCTTATTGTGTACTTGCTTCTGCATATCAGAAAAAACATGCTACCTTTTCCTTTTTTTGACTGGCTTATTTCATGTAGCATGACAGTCTCAGTTCTATCCATTTACGAGCAAATGCCCTAAAGTCATGTGACCTGGGAACCCAGTGTTGGCTTTGGGACATGGACCCCTGTGCTTTCTTGGGCCCTCCATCCATCAGGTGTGTTCCCAAGCCTAAAGAAATAAACCTTTCTGTCTCCCTGCCAACTTTCCTTTCGAGGTGAGTAGAGACAGAAACAAAACATACTAGTAAGTTTGGATAAATGGTAGTGATTTTCATGACATCAAAGGACACTGTGGAACCAGGAGGGGTCTTTAAAACTCATCACTCCAGCCACTATATTTTATAAGATAAGGGAAATTGAGGCTCAGACAGTAGAGATGAATTGTTTCATACCAGAGTCAGAACTGAAGATCTTTTGGAGCTCATTTGGCCAGCTTCATTCTTGAATCTCACATTTGGTTTGTAATGATTTCCTCAAAATGCATCCCATGACGATTAATGAAAAATAAACCAAAACACTTCATGCCATTCTTTATGATTTTGTAACATTTTTCAGTTCTCAGAGCTCTTTAATGCATTATTTCCCTTAACCTTTAAAAACAATGTCATGAGATAGAGAGAAGGCAACTCACCATATTGATTTCCTTTATGCAAAAATGGACACTCCGGGTGGCCACATGACTTGCTACAGAGCTAGTAAAAGCTAGAGTCACACAGCAGAACTACAAGCGCTGGACCTCTTTTATGAGTTTCCCAAGCCTTCAGATTTTATTATTCTCAATATGTCACATGGTACCTAGTACATACTTTGCATTCACTAAGTGCTTATTAAATGAATAGTTGAACCATTTTGTTTCTTAGATTAAATTAGGTCTTCAGAAACAAGACAACCCATGTGATAAATGCTGGATACACCTCCATCAGATGGTGTTGGTCTTGTCCACAAAAGTGTCAGCAAAGAATGGGGAGTGGAGAGGCATTGTAATTTTATGTTCACTTCCAAAAAATCCCATTATACTTTATTTTTTCCCTGCTGTCATTTTCATAAGTATGAAAAATATGTAGAAGTATAAGGAAATAAAATGAAAGATGATTCAGTGTCAAGACTCCAAATTGTTCAGGAATTACTATGTGAAAGAGCCAAATAAATTGGATTACTCTGCTGACTTGCTGGCCTTCCTGTGGTTGCTTTGATAGTGTAAGCTAGAGACATTTAACCCTATACTCACTCTCCAACCTACTCCACACTTGGAACGAGTCTGCTGTCCCCCATATAGAAAGAAGTGTGATAGATTCCAGATCAGCAGGGTGGGGCCTCAGCAGCAAGTGAGTTAGGATCCGGGGTCCAGACTGACCTGGTCCTTCTCTGAGGGCTGCTGGATGGTGACCTATGCTTATGTCCATTATAGGAATGCCCTATATATGGCCCAGTTATAGGAACAGGACTTTTTTCTTGTTAATTCACTCATTACAAACTCATAACAAGGGGCTGGAGTGTTAGCTCAGCAGTTGGAGTGCTTGCTTGACATGTGAAAGGACCCAGGTTCAAATCCCAGCACTACATACACAACTGAGTGCTGGAGAAACAAAGGTCAGATGAAAAACGTAAGTAAAATTGATTCTTCTTCTCTCTACCTCCCCTCCCTTTCTCTCCTACTCTCTCTCTCTAAAAATAACAACAAAAAACAAAACAAAGCAAAACAAAAAATGTATCTTCCTTTCTGCAAGTTCATAGTTGAGACTGATGTTCAATAATGTACCATTAAATAAGCACACCTACAAGATAAGGTGACTAAACAGAAGCAGGACAAAGGGACAGAGTCACAGAGGACTCTGTTTAGAGCAAGCGGGTGATTGGGGAAGGCTTTAAAAAAAGTGGAAAGAGTGAGTCAGAAGTTATGTTAGCAGATAGAGAGAACAGCACAAGCAAACCAGACGTGTAAGGACCCATGCCACTTCTAGGAAAGGTAGAAATATCCTAATAACAAATTCCAGCACTGAATGCTTGTGAGGGGAGAGGCAAAGGCTTAGGTATTTTACACGTAGAGTACCACTGAATCATCCTTTCAGTGAGGTTATAAAGAAGCTATTGAAATCGAGAGGTGGGTGTCCTAAGATTGCCCAGCTAGTAAGATTAGCTAGCAATTGGAACCTGTGGACCCACCCTAAAACCCCATTCTCACACTTGACTATCCTGCCCCCTCCTTTTTATTAAAAAATTCACCTTAGGGTGAATTCCCTTCCCCAAAATCACACAGTTGTAACTGCTGATCTGAAGCTACATCAAAGCCATGTTCTCTCCACTGCCCCACACTGCCACTCTGTACAGGAACTCACTAAAGAGATTCTGTGGAGAGACAGAAGTGTTTTTCTTTGTTTTGTTTTGTTTTTCCACAAGTTGGTGACAAGAACCGAGCTCTGCTGCCTCGAAAAAAAATGTTTCCCTTATGGTGTGAACAGATATATCAATACAAATTGCCTCTGAGTCTTTTGCATCACATGAAAGGGAAAATGTACTCAGCCAGAGGAGTTTCAGGGCAAAATGAAAGGGAAAAAAAATAATGGGCTGATGGAGAAGGATGCAGAAGTCCTTCAGGATTGAAATGGGAAAATAAAGGCAGTGGATTTCTAGTTGAGGCAGAGCAAGCCTGGGAGTGGAGGAGAGGGTGGGAAGAAGCAAGGGCTGTTCAAGATGCTAGAAATACAGCAGAGAGCAAAGGCTGCTCTTGTATAGAGAAGCAAACACAACACACATCACTGAAGAGAGCTTAGTCTGAAACCCGCAGAGGAAAAATTGGGAGGGGTGTTGCAAGAAATTAATGGAGGGAAAAGCAAAGAGATGAGACTAAAAGTCCCACTGGTGATGGAGCACACATCCCAGAAGGAGAAATGCATGACTGAGGAAGTTACAGCCTGAGAAAAAAAAACTAACAACACAAAGAGAAAAGCCAACAGGCTTAGAAAGGAGGAAGCCTTGAAGAATGAAAATAGAATCGCACAAATACAGAGGAATCACCAGTCAGAGTGGCAGGCCATGCAACACAAACAAAGTATGAGAACTCTGAGTACAGAGCAAGTGGAGGTAACTTTCCTATGGAAGAGGAAATGTGGATGGAGAAAACAAATGATTCACTAAGGAACCTGGGGTTGATAGCTCACAGTGATTGATCATGTGTAATGTGCCCGGTATTTTACATATGGTCTGTTATTCAGTTCTCCTGACAAACCTGTTTTGTCAGCATGTTTAGCATATATTAATTCAAACCCATGAGAGAGAATGTGTCTTTATTAAGCTCCCACCTCTGTTAGAGCTGGTGCCTGACTCCAGTGCACTACCCAGATTTCAACCTGCCTCTCTCAGCATCCTTGGGCTATATGCCAGTCACTGGAGAAGAACAACTCAAGATTGGATATTCTGTTGATCTATATTCTTTGGTGTTAGAATACAACAAATGATAATGCTAAACTCAATCAAGTCATTTTTATGGGGCCTCTAGAATAGAGATCACTCCATAAACATGATTTTTGTGATTACATGTAGGCAGAAATTGGACCTGGGAAATTGATGTGATTTATGTGAGCAAGAATAGGGATTTCAGAAGATGAAAGATAATATTCTGTAATTCCTGATCATGTGGCTACTGAAAGCTGCCTGTAAGCATCCTTTGCCAGCTCCACCTTCATCAACATCACGTTGGAACTTTGAAATTAATCATGGTGGGAATATTTACACCACAGGTCTTGGCAAACACTGGCCCAGTTTTCTACATTCCCTTCTCATCCTTGGAAAGGTGGTTGTTAAACATTCACTAAAACACCAGCAAATGCATCCCACTTTGGTAGGAATAATAATAATAATAATAATAATAATAATAATAATAATAGGAAAGGGCAAACACCATGCTATTTTTTAAATTAATTTAGTTTTCCCAACACACACACACACATACACACACACATGCATCTGCACACACACACACACACACACACTAATTATACTTCTACACTTTATTTAGAAGAAGATTTAAACTGTCTCAGGGAAAAGCAAGGTATTGGGAAATGGCCACGTATGACCTATGATGCTACATGTCCAAACTTACAAAGGGTCAACAAATATTCAGACACTTGTGTTAAAATTTGGAAGCAAAGTAGGGCATCTGTGAGAACAGGCCCCGGAACAAGTACATTAGGGTTTAAATTCTGGCTTTACCCCTTATGGGGATCTTAGTTCAATTAATTAATTTCTCTTGCAATTTCATCTGTATAATGAGGATAATAACAATAGTTCTCAGAGGAAGTCAGGGAACTCAGTGAAGCAATGCAGGTTGAACAATTTGCACAGTGCCTGGGACTCAGAGATTACTCAGTACATGCCAGCTTCCATAACTACACCTAGCCAGGAGCTGGGCCTGGGGAACTGGTATGTGTGCGCAAGCATGAACAGAGAGGAAGAGTGAGAGGAACCAATGCTCCCTCTTTACTGATTACTCTGGGGTGATAATTAAAATGAATCCTGCAAATGCTGGAATAGTTGGCCATAACATATAAGGGTTCTATAATCTCCTCTTTGACAGAAGGACTGACAATGCACTATATTGATCTCAGTTTCCTTCCTGTGAAATGAGGTGGATGGGCATTGTAAGTTCTTCTCAGATCTGCTTAATTATCAAATCACTGGAGAGTATAAAAAAATATGTACTTCCTGTTCTCAGAAAAGTCTGACAAACTCCCTAAGGACTGGGGTCCAAAATCTTTCTCTTTTCCAATCTCCTTGAGATTTTAGTGAATGGCTTGGTTGGATGACTACCAAATTAAATCTCATTCCTGTATTCTCCTAAATTTCAGATTATTTTTGCATCCAAGTGAAGACCCAGCTTCACCCCTGGATATATATCTTGAGCCAGACTCTGCACTGGCATATGGGATAAGCAACAATGAAGGATGAGAAGTTTGGGGACGTCTTTACCTTTGGCCAGGTCTGGTTCCCATGAGATCTCTGATTTATGCTAAATCCACACCCACCTGTCCTCCCATGATGTCCATTCGTCACTGTTAGCCCCATCTCTCAGGGTCAAGCAGAGTCCATGAAAAGCATAATTCAGAGAGTACTTGGCATCCTAGAACATATCCAAGAGAGCCTTAGAGCCCAGAAATCCTACTGGAGTTCAGCGTCCCAGTTAACATTGGTTGTTGGTGTGTTCAGAGACGTCCCTAAGAGAAGTGAAGTTCAGTTATACCTCAAAGGACTGAACAATTTTTATGGAGCAAGAAATTGGGTGTTGGGAAATGGTGAAGCCCCTTACCCTACGAGGGGTAAAGATCAGATATGAGTTGTAGATTGGACCCTCGTGGGATGGTGTGGCAGATGGATTAAAGGGACAATACTGGAGGCAAGAACTCACCCCTGCAGGGGCTTTTCAAGCAGGAAGAAGCTTGTAGGTATGGTATTGTAACAAAATTTTAAGGCCATGAAGGCAACAGGGCAACAGGGAGCATTCAGTCACCGAGTGGGAATCTAGCATGTATAAATCCCAAACAAACTGCGTATAAGAAACGTCTTTTGACTTTCTCAAGGCCACCTGTGCAGAAAACAGGAAAGATCAGGACTCCAGTGGGCCTGCCTCTGTATCTCAGGAGCTATGAGGCATGTGATCAAACCCCAGAAAAATAAGCAAAATAGAAATGCCCATGTAGCAGCCATATGCAGAAGAAATAAAGAGAATATGTGGAGAGAAAGAGGACAGGGGAGAAAAATAGGAACACATACAGGCGTGTGTCTCAGCCCTATTTCAATCTTAGCAAGCCTATCCTGGTGCCCTCTAGCTAAAATATTCTGGGGGGAGTTCTTGGGGTACAGAAGAGGATGACGTGTCAGCTCACAGGAGGAGAACACAAGCTTGAGAATTACTGATAATACTGATAATCCCACTCTCCTCTTTACATCCTCCAAAGGACCAAGAGGAAAGTTTTTTTTTTTCACTTTTTTTGCTCCCCAAAGCGGTTTCTTTCATAACAACTGGCCTAGATTGTGTCTCTTTTTCCTCTGGTGTTTGGCCAAATGTATCCACAGGCGTGACAGGACTAAGTCTTTGCTAAGGGATATAAAAATAGTTAAAAAAAAAAAAAAGTCATGCACGTTAGGCACTCCCCAAGTCTCTTCCACGTGGGGCCTTTGCTCAAATTAAGTTACCTTCTGTCTGTTGTCACCGTGGTTCTATATATATATCTAGGGCTTGAACTATTGAGATAAATGAGTGGAGCCCAAGTTGTTGGGTCAGGCCACAGGAGACATCTCAGTTGCAACCTTGTCCCAAAAAGAACAGATTGTGTTTCTGGCCTGAAGTTCCCACATTATACTTTATGGACAGAGCTAAACAAAGCGAAGGGTTCTATGATTCCTGATGTTTCTAAAACAAGATCAGGAATTTCTGTGACAATTGGAGTCATTGTGGAAGCAGTCTGAGTTCCACCAACTTGTCTCTCGGCTCCAGTTGTTCCCCTACTTTGATTTTTCCACCCTGCCATCCCTTAAGGAATACATATAAAGCTCATTTTTTAGCATTGTCTCTTTCTGGCTGTATTAATCAGCTTTCTATCACTTTAAAAAATACTTAAGGCAATGGCCTTATAAATTTTTTAAAAAGTTTGTTTTGACTCTCAGTTTTGAAAGTTTCAAATGACCCCATGGCTTTGGACCTCTGTTCAAGGTGGAACATTGTAGTGGGAAGGTGTGACAGAGCAAATCATTCCTCCCAGGAGCTAGGGAGCAAGAGAAGAAGCCAGGGTCCTGGAATTACTTTCAGAGGCACAGTCCCAGTGATTTATTGGATCTTGTTAACTCTAGGTCTCACCTCCTAAACATTCCACCACATCCTAACAGTGCCACCACCATGGGGATCAAGCCTTTAACCTGTGGGCCTTTAGGGGGCAATCAATGCCCAAACTATCGCACTAGCACAGAGAACGTCACCATCTTCCAACACCTAAGGGACATTGAAGGCCCTTCTGTATCTGGCCCCTTGGTGCTTTGTGCTATTTTCTCCACTTTATCTCACCCATACTTTGATTATTAAACATAATTATAATGAGTTGGTATTGCAAATTGAATGCTTACTGTGTGAAAATGTACCAATCATTTTCTCTTCAATGTATTTGTTTATTTTATCCCAATATAATTCTCTGAAAAAGTATCTGTATTATCTTCATTTTACCAGACAAGATGAAATAATTTAGGAACAGAGGGGTCAACTAGGAACCTGTACTAGGTCACACAGCTCGTATGTGATGGATGTGAAAGTCAGGTCTGTCAGTCACCAGATGCTTTTGTGTGTATGTGTGCATGTGTGAGAGAGAGAGAGAGAGGGAGAGAGATTGGGGATGGAACCCAAGAGATCTCTTCCACTTAGTTATATCGTCAGCCCTTTTTAGATTTTTAATTTTGAGATAGGGTCTCACTAAGTTGCTCAGGCTAGCCTGGAATGTGAAGTCCTCCTGCCTCAGCCTCCTGAGTTGCCAGAATTACAACTCCACACCTGGATGACTGCCACTAAACTTCATTTTGTTTGTATCACAGTACAATGCCACCACATGTTCATGAGTCTGTCACTCTTTATCTCAGTTATCAACTTCAGTACTTTCTTTCCTTTTCATTTTTATCTGGAACAGGGCCATGGTATTCACCCAATAAATGTTTATTAAATCATGGTATGTTATATTCTATTTCCTAAAAGTAAATAGAGACATGCCAGGATTGAAGTCCAGCTCCAGATTATATCAAATCATGTTTCTGTGAACTCTGGAATTATAACAACCCAGGGTTAGATTCTCAGCTGTTCCATGTCTTAGTTTCCCATCTATGCAATGGAGTAAATGAGCTAATTCCCATTAAGCACTTTGGAAAGTGCTGGGCATGGATGAAACTTTCCATGATGCAGCTATAATTATCAATTGCCCACCTGATGGGCCAAAGTACTTTGCACATACTACTGGGGGTGTACCCCTCACAGTGCTTTCCCATTTGCTTGGTGTGATCTTGACCCTCCTATGCATGGAGATCATGCCTGATTTAGGATCTTGTGGTGTTTCCTGCAGGGCCTGAGAGATAGCTCAGTCAAAGCTTTTTAAATGTTCTGGATTATGCCTATTCTTCCACCCATCTCAGGGGGTCAATAAGTCTACCAAATAGAGAATCATGCTTTCCTTTCTAGCACATGTGCCTATGTGAACTGCATTCTACAGCTTCCTGGTACCTCATGCGATTGTTTTTCAGCAGCAGCTTTTTGCAACTGACAACATTTTGGGACAGTGCAGGACCCATGTGCCAAGCCTTGTCCTGTGTGCCATGTGGCAGCCTGTTTCATGGAAACACACTATTACAGCAGCTCAATGTACTGGGGAGATACTGCTGAGCCCAGCCAAGAATGTTCCTCATGGAGCTCCCAGAGGAAGGAACCCATCTGGGTATTCTTTTAGCATATCCTATCTCCAGGGATGGTGAGTCTCAAGCAGTTCCTTGTTAAAGGTGCAACAGCCCACTCTAGAAAAGAAAGTGACTTTCACTGGGTGAGGTGGTGCATGCCTGAAATCCCAGCTACTTGGGAGGCTGATGCAGGAAGATCTCAAGTATGAGGCCAGCCTTAGCAACTTAGAGGACCCTGTCTCAAAATAAAAATTAAAATGGGCTGAGGATGTTTCTCAGTGGTAAAGCATCTTTATGTTCAATCCCCAGTACCAAAAAATTAAAATAAAAGAAAAGGGAGTAACTCTGCAGGGTACATTCCCCAGCAGATTAGTGGACAAAAGCTTTGTGCTCTAAGGCAGCCAGGATTTCCTGATGAGCAAAGGGCAGGTCCTGCTACAGCAGCCTTTCTTGACATGCCTGTGTTTCACATCCCAGTGTTGTGTGTGTAAAATGATACCTCTCAGCACTTATTCCATTGCACAGAAGAAAATGACAGGCCACCTCATTCGCACCGGGGAGACTCCTTTAGGCTCAATCTTAACATCTCTGTCAACAGAGTTGCCCAGCAATAAAATGAGTTGCTTCACGGAAATAAACCTCATCACTACTTTTTTTTTTTTGCTTTGTTTTTAGAATAATCTGAGCCATCATGTATGGGAGATATTTCAGGGTAGGATTTAAGAGCCCTGCCTTTGGAATCATATATGGGTTCTTATTCAGACCACAAGTACTAAACCATTAACAAAAAGCTCAAATCATAAAACAGATTTGTGTAAAACTGAGCCAAGGGATTCCTGCTTTTTCCCCCTTTCCCTCCATTTCCCCACTTCTCCATTATTATTATTAGCAGCAGTAATATTAATATCACTCACTCCTGCTTCTGCCATGGCCGTTACTTCCACCCTGGAGTCCCTTTTCTACAGAATCAGCATTGCCAAGCAGAAACAGGCGGATCTGGCTGGGGTCCAGGCCACACCTCTTGCCATCCCTGTAACAGGAGGCAGAACAGGAGGCTAGCTGAGAGGCAAAGAGCCAGCCTGAGACTGTGGGACCAGAATGCCCTGGAATATTTGATTTTCTGCTATTCCTCATTGTCTGTGCAGATCATCTGGCACCTCCTGGTGGGCAGGAGGCAGTAAGTAGTCTCTTCCCTCTGCACCTTCTGCCTGCATGGTGTAGCACTTAGCTTTAAGGAGTAATCTCTGCTTGCTGGTTCAGTGGCTGCTGAGGTCTGGTAATGTGTTTATTCAACTATTCCCTACTCCAGGGAAGCAAAGCTGCCATGTCATGGGTCTTTGACATTTGGGCCTAAAAATAGGGAAGGAGAATTGCATAACTTTTTATGCAACTAACAAGCCTTTTACAGCCAATGAAGTGTTTGCTTTACAACACCGATTCTCCAACCGTGATGTTGTAACATTCCAGGATGTTTGCCCAATTCTTGAAAGGGTGGAGTTACTCCAATTCCCGGAAAGTTTTTAAAGCAAAATAAATAGCTATTCATATTACTTCAAGTCTGAGTTATAACTCCTCCAGGGACACACAGCAAATTGTCATCAGCAACATGATGAGAACTTGGGCCTCCTCAATCTCAGGCCTCACAAAGTAGCAGATTTGGTGCTAAGAAATTACCTGGGCTTTCATTCTGAGTGCATCTTCTGTATCTAAGAAGAAAAAAGACATAAAAAATTAGTGTTTTTGCTGGACGTGGTGGAACATGCCTGTAATCCCAGCAACTTGGGAGGCTGAGGCAGGAGGATCGCAAGTTCAAGGCCAGCTTCAGCAACTCAGTGAGGCCCTAAGCAACTTAGCAAGACCCTGTCTTAAACTAAAAAAATAAAAAGGGTTGGGGATGTGATTCAGTGGCTAAGCATCCCTACATTCAATCCCTGGTATCAAAAATTTTTTCTTGACTAATTTCTTACTATTTTCACTGTGCTAAACACTTTGCTTCTGTAAGCACTCACTTAATACATTACCCTTAACAGACAGATGGCAAATTAAGACACAGTTGTGATAAATGCCTTTCTAGGGTCAGATTGTGCCAGTTAACTATTGGCATCTACGCAATTGACTCTACTGTCCCTTTCTTCCACTCTGTTATGGCCAGGCATTTAGACTTTCTCTTTGCCATAGTCCTCTTTTTCATTCATGTTATTCTTAAGGCTAAGGTTGCCCTTTCCTTGTCTTCTACCAGGGTCCAGCTGCCAAGCTATCCTTTAACAATTTCCATCTCCAACAGCACCTCCTCTGCAAAGCTCCCGACACATCCATACCGCGCATGTGTGTGAGCGTGCCTGCATGCTGACCCATCTCCCTGCCAGGGTGGGTGAATCAGAACTTCACAACAGATCAACATTTTGCAGTTGGTCTCTGCCACTTCCTGCACCATGTGTTTTGTTAACAACAGAGTCGCTTTTCCATAAACGTTAGAGCAGCATGAGTGAAATGAAGAAAACTTTTTAGAAGAAAAAAAAAAAAGGAAAATGAGAATTATATTAAATTGAACTGCCAGGAAATCTGAAAGGTCAATTTTATTATCCCTTTTTGGCAGCCGAGGCAAACAAGACACATGCTGTAATATGTAGGATCAGCACACAGATCCGTCTGATTCTGAGAGCTGGCATTCTCCCCAGTACTCTAGAAGGAAGGCACATACATTGTCAGGTGCAGAGGTCATTGATGGGTTCACAGATGAGAAGAGAAGGAAAAGAGCAGAGAGAATGGACACACAAAAAAAAAAATTAAGGAAGTTGGGATTCTGACAGTTCCAAGCAGACAGAGACACAAAAGATACTAGTCAAGAACCAACTCGATGTCCAACAAAGAAAGCGTGGAGGAAGGAAGGTTGTGGCATCATGCAGACAGGTTAGGATGATGACAGAATGGAGCTTCAGAAGTTTGGACAATTTTCTTCAGAACTGAATGGAAGCCAGAGCAGAGGAAAGAGCTGAGACAGGGAGTTACAGCAGGTGAAGAAGGAAGAGTGATTTAGAGGCAGGTGTCACCAGTCAGGAAGGGGGTAGCTTGACCCTGCTGCTTGGGAAGGGAGGTGCCCGTAAGTGCTGGCAGCCTGGCCCTCCAGTGAACCTTCCCTGGCAGTGGCATATGGATGAGGGATGACAGCAGCCCCCTAGTGTTCCGAGGAACAATCATGGATGGCATTTTAACAAAGACATTAGGAAGGAAGGAGGAGCCAGAGATCTCTGCTATTACCAATCTCCAATTGTGAGATTTATGCAGAGTTTACACTCAACTGACAAGAATTCACAGATGGTGAGAGGCACGAGGGGTCGGATGGTGCCTGCACAGCTAGCAGTGTAGGAACCCACAAGATATCACTTTAAATGTCAAGCGTGGGGAAGAAAGATAATTGTGAGCATTAGTCCAAAAAGTGCTTGGATTTAGACAAGCAGCATTTTTCTCCTTAAGAACATTCAAAGTGGCCAAGTATACAAATTGCTAAACTATAGGAGAATCTTTTTAAAACGACATGTAGAATCATTTAAAAGCTTTTTAAATACATATGCAAGATGGGAGGCATCCTTGGGATCATATGCTCGGGCAATAGCACGCCCCTTTTCTCTGGGAGTTTTCAATTCTGTCTGTTATTAACTCCTTGCACTTTATACAGCACCCTCTAAATTTCTTGAATCCTTCATCCCATTTGACTCTCAAAGTTGTCAGAGAGGCAATTGCACAAACCCTCTCAATCCCATAGACACAGAAACAGAGGCTATGGGACAAGCAGATCCCAGGACTTGCTTTGTTCCACACCTCTCCGTGATGGCGGCCATACACCCTCCAGTCAAGTCACCTTGACCCCTGTTTGCGTGGTCTTTCCTCAAACACTCCACTGAATTGTCAGATGAATCTTTTTTGGAAATTGGAGAAAGTGGGGGAAAAAATCTTAATACATGAGTAAAATACCACTCCATTTAAGAGTCTCCTATTGTCACATAGCATCATGAGGCTTAAAATGTTGGGACCATGTGTTAAAGATCTGAGCACCTGAAAGGTGGAGCTACTCCCCTAATCATAGAACAGAAGTTCTAGGAAGGGCATCTACTCCACCCTCGGCATTTATAAATAAGGAAAAGGTCCTGAAGAGGTGACTGTACTACAATATCAAAGATAAACTGATCCTCCATCATCACTCATCTCATTGTTTATATTTGACAGACTTTCTTGTGGCACCCTCAATTTTTTTTCCCCACATCTGCCTATCTCTGATATAATTCATTTTGTTGTCTGGAATTTTGTTTTCCCTTAGTATGCCCACATCATAAATTTAAATATGTGTTAAAGAGGTCATTTGTAAATCATCATAAATAGAAGTAACTATGAAAATAAACATCACTGAGTGTGGGGGCACATTCCTGTAATCCCAATGACTTAGGAAGCTGAGGCAGGAGGATCACATATTCAAGGACAGCCTCAGCAACATAGCAGGGCCCTCAGCAACTTGGTGACACCCTATCTTAAAATAAAAAATTGAAGTTAAAAGGTTTGGGGAATTAGTTCAGTTGCAAAGACCCTTTGGGTTCAATCACCAGTATCCCCTCTCCTCCAAAAAAAAAAAAAAAAAACCACACAAAAGAAAAAAACAGAAAAAGAAAGAAAATAAACATATAACCATTAAAGATAATCCAACATTCATCAACCACACAAAACCACCTCATTTACGAACATAACACACTCAGGAAAATGGCAATCTCGTTGCAGAATCCCATTGTCCAGGAGAGTGAACCCAGGAGGGGGCTCCCAGGGATAAACCTGAGTTCAGAGTCGCACAACTTCCACCTCTGCTGACTCCGCTGATCTCAGCAATTAATATTCCAGTAGCTGGCAGAGATATTTCCTGCACTTGGAGCTGCTGGGCACTCAGGTCTGGTGGAGAAACTGAGAATGCAACCCACCCAGTGAAAGAGGATATGCAGAAAAGACAGCAGCCCCAGCAGTGAGCTGAGCAAGCACTGGGCAGCCACTCCACCCTGCCACCAATTTCAGAAGCGCTCTTTTGCAAGTAGGAAACCTCTCCAGCACGTGTTTCCCACTGGGGAGCAACAGGCTCCCCCAGAAGATTCAGGGGTCCACGCTGATAGGCCCAAACTGAACTTTGTCTGTTCCCTTCCTCACCTCCCCCAACCATAATGAGATGAGGTTCCCAGGAAGCCTCCCACAGATACTAGCACTTTCCAGACAAAGCCATTTTCTGAATCTTCATAGCCAATGACAAGCTGAATATTCAGTTTGCAAGTTGGAGCTAAATTATTCACTTAGGATTGAAAAATGTGAAAAATAAAATTGGTAGAGGATGCCTCAGAGCATTCAGGGAAGACTTTGATGCTCTCACAGAGAAGATTTGTGCTGGGTCTCAGCTACTCAGGGCTTGAAGGGAAATTGACAATATACTAGGTAGAAGTTTGGACAACTAAGCAATTGGCAGCTTATAATATCTGGATGGATGTAGTAAACTCAGATCAAACAGATCAGACTCTTCCCAATGAGTCTGATCTGGAGGGATTGAGGAGAATCAACTGTACACTGTAAAAGAAAATGAAATTATCTGATGTGAGATGCCTGGTTTCCTTTAACAAGGATGAAGACACGTTTTATCCTGTGACCTTGGCTTGACTGCTGTGAATCTTAGCAATAAATCTCAAGGACAATATCTGCACCAAATTAAGCATGGGCGATTGCGCTCCATTTTCTATTAAAAGTCATTCTCAGACGTCTCTTTGCTTAAAAATTACTTGATGAATACTTTAAAATGCAGAATGCTTAATCTCAAACTCTGATCCTGAATCAGAATTTCCAGCAATACAGGCCATAAAGATGGATTGATAGATAGGTCGATGATTGATTAATAAGTAGAAACATAAATACATAGAATCAAAATCCTGGAGTTATTCTTATGTCAAGCATTTATTTAAACATCATACTTTTTTTCTGCCCTGCTGAGTTCCCTTCTATTTTCATGGGATCTCCTTTTTTTCTTTCTTTCTTTCTTTTTTTTTTTTTTTTTGGTCTACCTCCAACATACGAAAAAATGTACCTTTATGTATATCTATAAAGCACTAATAACAACAACAAAAAAACTCTAAAAAGACAGCAAGAAGGCCAGGAGAATACAGCAAGGGGAACAGTGGGCACGAAGAGAGAGAAAAGAGAAGTATTGAGAACTGAAGTGGAGCAAAGTATATTCCATACATGTATAATTATGTCAAAATGAACCTCAATACTATATATAATTATCATACACTAATAAAAACTTCAAACATTAAAAGTTAGAGTTTTCAGAAAATGGATATGTTTTTCTTTCATCTTGAAGTTGGAGAGATAAAGGGAAAAGTTGGAGGGATCTCATGAAAAGAGGAGGGAGACTAGTATTGTAGAGGAAGGGGACATAGGGGAAGGGGAGGGGAGGGAAAGTGGAGGTTCTGGGGACTGAGACATATGTGCATGTATGCATATGTTATGGTGAATCACACTATTATGCATAATTATAATGTGCCAATAAAAATCAATTACTAAAAGGTCGGAGTTCAAGGTCTGGCAGATTCTATCATCTTGCCATATGTCCATTTGTAACAGTTCTGTTGGAAGGACGGGGCTTTCACACTGCCCAGAGTCCTAGGTCAAAACAGGATACAAACACAGGGAGAAGACAGAGAACAGATAGAGTGAAGTGAGACACGAGAACACAGCTCAGATGAAGCAGCTTGATCTAACTCCAAGATCTTGTAGCAATAGAATTCTTGAACCTTTGAAGAGGAACTTCATTACCTCCTCGGAAATGAAGTCAGAGACAGCTTCTCACATTTTTGTTTTATGTTTTTACTGATTGCTGTACAGTACCTCACAGGAAATCCCCTACGCAGGAAGTGTT
This sequence comes from Aplodontia rufa, assembly GCA_004027875.1. Classification (NCBI taxonomy): domain Eukaryota; kingdom Metazoa; phylum Chordata; class Mammalia; order Rodentia; family Aplodontiidae; genus Aplodontia; species Aplodontia rufa. The sequence continues at coordinate 75,258 of PVKS010004556.1, forward strand.
CATTCTTTTCTGAGGAGGTAGGCAGGCCTCCCAGGGAGCCCCTGTAGAGAAGGCAGAGTCCCAGGAAGAAGATGGGCCATGCAACAGAATTTAGCACTCTGGCTTTGGGGAAATGGAGGGAGGAGTGGGGGTGGGGGACAAGGGTTGGGGGACAAGGACTGGGGACTCCGTGGGTAGGCGTGGGGCTGGGTTACTTCAGGTCAGTCCTATCTTGCTTTGCTCATGGGAGTGGAGGGTTGTTAGTGAGGAAAAACCTCAAATTGGCAACTGACTGGTTTTGATTTAATTACAGGGTGAGATCATTTCTTAGGAGGAAACAACACGATCCTTTCTCCTAAATGTGGGTTTAATTTTCTACAAAACACTTCTCCCATAAACACCACGTTGTTTCTAAACCCTTATTGTCATTCCCAGAACGGCTTGCAGCCTTTCAGAAACCCATTATTTTATAATTATAATCAAGGCTATTAGGACAGGGCAATTTGTGCCAAAAAGCACATTTATGCTCAGAGTTGTCACTTAGCGCTGTCGCAGGAGGGATCATCTCTATTTCTGCAGAAATCGAGGAAAGTTGCAGACCTTGCCTTTTAGACTTTCAATTTCTAGATGTTATGGGAGTTACCGACCTTGTCCAAATTATTCTTCCATCACTCCTGTCACTACCCCTGGCAGAACAGCCCAGAACACCATAGCAGCCATGAAATGATGGAAAGACCATGGCTCCGGGAATCAGGCCAACTTGGATCCTGCCCCTTTCAATTGGATGGGCCACTCTTTGCCCCTCCGTTTCTCCATCTAGGGAATGGCAAAACTACCAATACCACATCAGAGGGTCACTTACGCAATCAGATGAATTAATACATACCTGGGAACAGTCCCCTACATGTACCAAAAGCTTAGCAAGTGCTCATTATTACTGTGATTAATACATTGTAAGCTGTGTGAACTATGCAATGAATCCTCTCTGGGAATCTCTTTGCTCCTTGCTAAAATGAGGAGAGTGGACCCCAACTCACAGGGCATCAACAACAATCAGAGCAGAACACACAAGGCACAGTGTATTTGGTATTTTTTTCATCAAGCAGTTGCTCCGCAGATTTCACTTTGAGCTGAGAAGTTCAGTGATCTCCACAATGCAACACAGAATGTACAATCCCTCTCCAGCCATCTAGCAAGTCTGCAGCTTTCAGAACTTCTCCTGCAGCCTCTGGTCCTAATCACAAGTCTGTACTGCCCCTCAGGAAGTCAGACCAACTAGAGAGACATGATAGATCCACCTGAGTGCCTTCTTTAAAACAAGGCCACTGTCTAGTCGGGCTGACTTGTCCGTTATGAAAGATCTTTAATCCCATGCACCTTTGATTATTTTCTATGGCTATAATAAGTAGCAATGATAATAATTATCTTTGAAATTATGATGGTGAGGTAGGAGTTTTCATGCATTTTTGGGGGGTGGGGTACACTTAGTGTTGTACAGTGTTTAGAGATTCTGGCACAGAAGGGGAGTGGACAGACACCCTAATCACAGTGCTGCCATTTGTAAGCAGGTGAGATTGGGCACATCACAGAGTGTCAGACAGAGGACACAAAGTCTCAATCTCCTCATCTGTAAATTGGAAATAATGCTGTAATTAGTATCTTCCTGATTCATTGATGTGATGAAGGAAATGAGCAAGGACATAAAAGAAAAACCCTTGCACAAAAAGATTAATCAAATGGAACCATTCTAGTGTCTGTGTTATAGTCAGGCGAGGTCTGCCAACAAGGTATCGTTACTCCCATTTTGTGGTTTCGAACCTCTGCCTCAAGGCCCTGGAGTGGTGTGCTGGTGAGCTCTCAGGTCAGGAAGAACCTGGGGTAGATTGTGGTTTCCACCGGTGGCTCTGAAGCATCCCACTGTACCAGGATTCAGCTCACGATCAGTAAACAATCTTGTAACTCAGCATGTATTTCAGAGCTGGGATCCTCCTTTGTCTTTCTATTCTCCTTGCCGGAGAGTTCATTCGTTGAGTTTGACTGTGTACAAAACCTCCCATCTGGAGGTTTCCAAAATTTCAGGTAACCAAATCAATTTTATTCTAGGCCTCTGGTCTTCCTTATTCTTATGAAAGTCTCTTCAAGTAGGCAATTTTGGAGCTGTGCTATAGAGTCCCCTGGACTCTATTTTATTTTATAGTGTTCCTACTGTCAGGGTAAGCAAATTGAAGTTAAATGAAGACACTTGTCCAAAATTATATGGTAAAGAGGAAGCAGAAACAGAATTCAAAGTCAAATCCACTCTACACATGTGCTGGACTAGTAGCTGTACAAATGAAGTCCCTATAGCATTTTTTTAAAATGCAGCCTCTGTCTTTAGTTAACAACAACTATAAAAATCTAAATAATCTGTGGTAGGAATATAGAAGCCAAGCTTTCTAGCCACCCCTGATTTTCAAAGCACCTGTATTCTCCAATTAGCCAAAAGGATAATTAGTCTTCTAGGTACTGGGCGGAAATTCTAAGTCTCAAACTCTCAGTTATTTCTTTATTTTTTAATTTAAAAAATTAGTACTGGGCATTGAGCCCAGGGATTCTTTACCACTGAGTCACATCCCCATCCCTTTTTAATATTTTATTTTGAGGCAGGGTCTCACTACTAAGTGGCTTAGGGCCTTGTGAAGTTACTGAGCCTGGCTTTGAACTTGCGATACTCCTACCTCAGCCTTCCAAGCTGCTGGGATTACAGGCATGCACTACCACGCCCAGCTCAAACTCTCGGTCATTTAGATTTTCTAATTTAGCCAAGCTGGAAGAAGAAAGTGCTGGTGTCAGGAGTAAACTCTATCCAAGGGACATACTATCCTCCCCCTGCTTCTGACAGTCCAATTTAAATCGTGAATCAAGTTAAAGTCAATATGTCAGACTCTACCAGCTTAACCTCCTGGTTGCTGATAGTATATAGGTTGTGTAAATATGATGATATTATATACATTTTTATTTTTAGTGCACAGTGTTTATATATAACACAGAGGTTCTTTCAGACATATTCATAAACTCATATAACAGTTTTCTCCATTTCAATCCCTGGTACTATCCCCTCTCCTCTCATTCTCCCTCCCACTGATCCCCTTCTTTGACTTTATTGGTCTTCCTTATATTTTTTATTTATTTACGTTCAATTGGTGCCTTACAGCTATATGTAAACTCAGGATGCACTGTGATGCATTCATACATGCACGTGGCATAATTTGGTGAACTTTATTCCTCAGTTCTTCCCCTTTACCTGCTCACCTCATTCACCTCTGGTCCCCTGCTTCTACTCTATCAATCTTCCTTCTGTTTTCATGGATCCTCTTTTATTATTTTTTTCTCTAGCTTCCACATATGAGAGAAAACATTTGACCCTTAACTTTCTGAGTTTGGCTTATTTTGTTCAGCATGCTGTTCTCCAGTTCCATCCATTTATCAACAAATGACATGATTTCATTCTTTATCACTGAATAGATACATGTATATATACCACGGTTCATTATCAAAGAGACTAGATTTAAATGCAAACTCTGTCATTTAATACCTGTGTGACTTTGGATATGCTACTTAAAATCCTGGAGCTTCAGTTTCCTAATGTGTGACAATGCCAATATATTATCACTGACCATCAAGTAGGCATGGCATGATAATGATGACATCAGATGTCACTCATAAAGCATAGGATAGGATGTGAAAGTAGAGAGTAAGGACAAGTACTGTAAGAGAAGTCCTCTCCCTACTTCTACAAAGCAACTTTTAGAATACTTTGAGTCAAGAAACCAAGTAGAGACAGTGTTTGAGAACAGTTGTCAGATAACACGACCACGGAACGGCCATGGAAGCTTAGAGCTCTGGAAGCTGCATGGGCAATTGAGAACTGTGGCCAGGACTTGGGAGCTTTAACTGGGAGGTACAGAAGACACTGTCAACCACAGAGATGATGCTTTGCTTATTCATGCATTCTTCAAATGAACAGGTGTTATCTGTCTACTCTTTCATGCATGGTGCTTAGCACTGGCAAAACAAAGGCTAGATAGACCTGTCCCCAGAGCTCCCAGAAATTCTATGAGAACTCTTAGGAGTTCACCCATGACTCTCCAGGAAGCTGTTGGTGATTTCCAGAATGGGTATAGAGTTCAGAAGGAGAGAGCATTCTGATGAAACTGCCTAATTATAGTTACAGCAATTCCTGTGGTCCCGCAGGCAGCTACTATAGAGAAAAAAAAAACTTCTCCCTGTGTCCTCTTTATAAAACTCCAGAGGAATATTTATTCATAAGGATAGTATCCCTTGTTTTGAACATGTATTATTTTAAATTTTTGAAATAGCCTTACAAAGTAATATTTCTTCCCTAATTTTACATTTAAATTAACTAGACTCTTGCCAGATGCAGTGGTGCACACCTGTAATCCCTGCAGCTCAGGAGGCTAAGACAGGAGGATTATAAGTTCAAGGCAAGTTTCAGTAACATAGCAAGGCCCTAAACAAATTATGGAAACCATGTCTCAAAATAAAGAATAAAATTAATGAAAAAAAAAAGGCAGGGGATGTTGCTCAGTGGTTAAATACTGCTGGGTTCAATCTCTAGTACCAAAAACAAAGTTAACTAGACTTCAACAAAAGTGAACCCCAAAACACAATCCCTACTACTAAGTAGTGAAATTGAGTCTTGTCTTTCTCCAAAAGCCATACTATCCAAAATACCAGAGGCTGTCTCTGGAGTTAGAACTAGAAAACACTGTGCTAAAACTTATTCTGTGTCTTTCTCTCCTCATTCTGTTCTTTCTTCAGATTTCCTGCTTCTAACCCATTCACAGGATTGATCACGTACACTTTGCCTGAAGCTTCCTCAAGTCCTTCATGGAAACAGAGGTGATATAGAGTCACTTGGTATGTAATAAAACATGCATATGCATTTGCTTAATGATTCATGGTTTCAGTTGAAAGCCCCATGACTGCTGTCAACCACACAGGGAACGCAGGGGTTTCACTTCTTGTTTTGCCAACTTAATGCACGAAGCCGTGGGGTGCACTGGAGGCCCCGTGGGCAGGAGGCCCAGGTGGAGGCTTTTCTCCTGCCCACTCTGTGATCTACTGACAATAAATCTATTTTGTTGAAATTCAGCTTCAAATTAATCAAATGGAGAAATTCATTCCTTAATCTGCTTTATCATCTAACAGGTAGAAGATTATAATTATGTGAATATGTTCCAAGTTGCAGAATATTACACGAATTCAAGTCATTCTAAATAATATTAATTTCTCTCTATTCCATTTATTTTTAGTTCAGAGGAGTTAAGTGTTTGCAAAAGGCCCCTCCTAGCCTGACTTTCCTATTTCTTTACCTTTTATTTCTGCATATTTCACATTCTTTCTGTGACTGCATAAGGGCCTTTAGGTTTATCACACATGATAGGATTTCCTTCTTTGTAAGCCTGAGTGATGCTCCACTGCATGTATATATCACCTTTTCTTTATCCATTTATCTGGCAATGGATATTTGTCTTCTTTCTATACCCTGGCTGTCATGAACATAGCAGTACAATTATGTTTTTGAGATCCTGATTTCACTTCCTTTGGATATACAGCCAAGTGGGATTGCTGGATCACATTATAGCTTTATTTTCTGGAGGAACCTCCATACTGTTTTCCATAATGACCACACCATTTTATATCCCCACCACCAGTGTAGAAGGGCTTCAACTTCTCCTTGACAATATTTACCTTTTACATACAATAGCCATTTTATACCACAGCAGAATGGCCATTCAGTAGGCTTAAAGTAATATGTCATCGTGACTTCGTTGGTCTTTCCCTAATGATGTCCTCCTTTCCATTTCTTGGGAAACTGAGTAAATGTGCTTTTCTGGGAACTGCCCTTATCATGAGCCCCAATAAGTATGGGCACATGTTGTTTCCCCAGTGATAACGTCTACTCCTTGCTAAATGTGGTCAGGAAGTGACACTCAACAGGAAGCAGCAACGTGCATTCTCTACCTTGAATCATTTCACAAGCAGGTCTGGCCATGGGGAAAGTGCAGGGGAGGAAATTCCAGCCTGCCTTCTCCCTGACCTTGTCTACTGGTCCATCAAACAAGGTTCACCGTGGGAAGAAACTTGTGCTGCAACTCATTTTATGACTTCACTCCAACTGTATCAGTCCATGTTTTTACAATCATCAAGAGAGGTGACCTCCTGAGGTCATCCCTCTTCTTGCCCTGTACCTAGCTCAAATTGTTCTTTGTGAGTCCAGTAAGTCAGTTTTCTTCCTTATTAACACAATGTCCCTTTTGACCAAATTATTTTAACACTGCTTCTAAGACAGCCATAACTTAGTGGATAATAACTTAGCAATAACATCCAGTGACAAAATGACAAAGTATATTTTATACACTTGCTTGGAAAAGAGTGGTTAAATATGGATAATTCCAGCATGTGTCCAACATCCTTATTTATGATGTGTGCTTATAGAAAAGACATGAAAAATGAGAACTGGATTTACAAAAATAAAATATATAAGGGATTCTTATTTAATAAATAATACATATTAGGGATGACCAGAATATATGAGCGTATTAATCAGCTTTCCTTAGGAATTAGTTGCAAGACTAAGGAAACTGATATGAAACGGAAGGAGAATCCTAAATCAGGATCAAACTGAGTCATTAAGAAGAATTTAAATTGTGTTCAAACAAAAGTGAGCAAATGTCCCCTTCCATCAAAACTATCAAAACTCAAGATGATTAAAACACAAAATATGAGGTGGTTTCCACTCCAAAGTCTCAGGAGAGGAACAAATGTTCCTTTCTTCTCACTCTGGGAATAATTCTCTCAGTTCCCCCTCAATTTTGATGGGATAAGGGTTGAATGGACTTCCCCAGGCATGACTCTGGCTGAGTTGGTTGAAATACACACCTGGAACTTCTGAATTTTAGCACAGTCCTTATATCCTCTGCACTGTAAGCTCCATGTGATTAGCAGTCTTGTGTATCTTACGCACCACTGAATCTCTTGCCCATAGATGAATGACCGGCAGGCTGTAGCATTTATTGTGTGTTAACCCACAAGGGATGGATCCGGCCAGGTGAGCAGAGCCTCTGGCAGTTTCCTCCTCAGGTACAGATTGTTGCTTCTTGCTAGTTGTCTCCTTCATCTGCTGCAGCTTCTGGACTCCATGGCTTTCCATCCATCAGGGCTTTTCTGAGCCGTCTCCAGAAGATGTGTCGCCCTAGGACATTGTCCTCCCACTCCAGGTAAGTGTTCCTGCTGAGTAGGCGGTACAGCTCCACCTGCTGCCTGAGCAGGGACTTCTCTACCTTCTGCAGGACAATGAAAATGATGCCAGCACGGCTACTCAGAAACTGCCAGGTCTGAGCAATCTCATATTCAAAGATACACCAGCGGCTCTGGATGAAGTGCTGAGACACTACCACTATCACCTTCCGGCTTTTGTGGAAACCTTCTTGGATGATGTTGGCTGCAATGGCCACACCAGGAATAAAATCTCTGTAGTGGAGGCAGAGGCGAAAGGGGGGCACCCCTTCTTCTAAATTCTTTACCAACTCATTCCTCACCCAGTCCTCATCCTGGCTTGAGTAGATCACAAAAGCATCATAGATGCTTTCACCTCTACTATATTTTTTGCAGCCTGCAAGAAGCATCAGATGGAAATAGAACTTGTAGACCAGAAACACTATAATGGATAACACCAGCACACCGACTACTGACACACTAATAATGGTCTTGCTCAATTGACAGGTGTCATTTCTGAAACTCAGCACCTGCATGCCCTGCAGATCTGAAGGGGTTACACACACCAGCCGTTCAACTTCCACCAAAAACCTCCTCTGGTCTTTGATCCACTGCAAGAAACTCTGATGTTCACAAGTACAATCAAATTCATTCCCAGTAAGATTTATCGTTAGATTACTTGGAAAATGCTGTAGTTCTTGCCCTTTGGAAGCCATTATACTATTGAAACTGCAATCCAGAAGCCGAAGGGAGTAGAGATGTTTATAAGCAAGTTCATCCAATAAAAAGAGGTGGTTGTGACTCATATTTAGTAACTCAAGTCTGTGGAGTGGATCAAATGTTTTCTCAGACACCTGCTCCAGTTGACAATCTGAAAGGTCCAGGTGGGTCAAGTTCATCATATCTCTGAAGATATTCGGCAGGACGTTGTTCTCAAAAGAATTTCCAGCCATTTTTAAGGACTGGAGACTGACCAAGCCATCAAAGATGCCATGGAAGGCAACATGAGTGTGAGTGTAAGAAATATCAAGATAACGGAGTTTGGTGAGTGGAAAGAACACTGAAAACTCATTGGTCTGTTTCAAACTGGAATGCTGAAAATCCAGATATTCCAGTTGTTCTAAATCCATGAAGTTTGAAGTCATGGTAATAACCCCATTAAAACTCAGATCCAAGTACTTCAGTCTGCTTGTCCCGAAATGAGCATGAGAACAGCAGCTCTTGAAACTCAAGCCATTTCTACTGAGATCTAGATGCTCTAGGCTTGGCAGTTCAAGTTTTTCAAAACTGTTCACATCTTTGTTGGCAACAAAAGTAAACCTTCTAAGAGAAGGGAGCACCACTTTGGGAAACTGTTGAAATTGACACTTTACCAATTCTAAAGATTGCCAATTGAAGCCTCTGGAAATTTCTTGTATTTTATCCAAATTCAGTGTTATCAGAGATATTGCAGAAACATTTGCCAAATTATTCAATTCATGAATAACATGTTCTGCCAAATGATCTATACATACTAACTGCAATTCCTCAATGGTCAAATCAAGCAACCCCTGCAGAGTGGATCTGTCAACCACCTCCACTTTCCTTTCATTTTTAAATTCTCCCAGAACCAAGCGATGGACTTCTAAACCAGCCAGACCTTGAATGCAAGTTTTCATTACATTTGTACTATTAAAATTGCTCCTCAAAGACAGTTCATAGAGCCTAATTTCTTTAAAAGCACCAGGTTGGATAATATCTATTGGGTTCAGAGACAGGTCTAAAGAGAGATTGAGTAATGGCATTTCAAGAAGAGCCTGCAAGTCAGTATTGCAAATATTTTGAATCTTGTTATTGGAAAGGTCCAGGTGCTTCAGGTTGGGCAGGTTAGAAAAGTATTCAGGTAACTTGAAGGAATGAATAAGATTGTGAGCCACATTAAGATTCTCCAAGGTCCTGAGATGTTCAATTGGGAAATTTCCTAGAGAGGTCAGTTTCGTCTCCACAGCCACTAGTGTCTTTAAACTTGAAAGTCCATGAAAGGCTCCTAGGGCTAAACTCTGGATAGGGTTTCCTGTCAATATCAAGGTGGAGAGGTTGCATAAGCCCTGATATGCATCATCTTCAATAGTGTGAATTTCACACCTACACAGGGAAAAGAAATACAGTTTATGCAATATTTCTGCTGGAAAAAAATTAAAATTATAAAACAACAATATCAATCACCTGGTTCTTCATACAGATGTGATGAGTGCCATATGATTGTACTTGGGCATGGACAAGAAACAAAATGCATCACAATGGCACAAAAGGCTAAGAAGCTCCACATATTCAGCATTATCAATTGACTACAATCATGAACTCTTTATTACACTAAGCACGCATGCTAAGCAGAAACAGAAAATCCATCAGAAGGCAACCAAATAAAGATCAATAATTGGGACATATGAAGATGGTGTGCTTGAAAGAGTATGTAATAATAGCCTTAGTTCAGGTTTAGCCACTTCCTGCCACACACCATTATGATTATACATCTGATTGGTAGAAAGGATACGGGCAATTTTTAGTTGTTAGCCATGATAAATGACTGGCGAATGTCAATTTCAAAAATATAAATAATTACTCTTATGCATTATGCTACTTGTAATGCTTATAAAAAGTTCTGCATATATGACAGCTAGATATTTGAAAGTTATCATCATCACAGGTAAATAAATGTTAATAACTGGTGGTAGGAGTGAGCTTTGTAGAAAAAAAAATGTGCTAGAGGAATTCACATTAAGGAAATGACCTGTGGGGCTGGAGCAGTGACTCAGCCACCTCACACTTGCCTGGCATGTGCAAGGACCTGGGTTTGGACCCCAACACCACATACACAATTTTCAGAGCAATGAAAATCAGATGAAAAACTAAATAAAATTGATCTCCCTTTTACTTCTCCCTCTCTCTTCTAAAAAAAAAAAAAAAAGGAAAACTGACCTATACTAGAGGGATCAAAGCAAGCAAGCTTCTCTAAGAATTCTTAAGCTGAAATCTGAGCGAAGAGCAAGAATTAATTGGGAAAAATGGTGACATACACAGCAGATCTAAAAACCCCAAAGTAGTAGCATCCATGCTACATGGAGGGTCTGGGAGAAACTGAGTCTGTGGCTGCAGTGCGGAAGCCATGCTGCATAAAATCTTCACCAGGATGTTCCAAAGACAGGGGTCCCATGCAGCCAACAAACAACAGGTGTGCAACTCTCATTAGCATTGGAGGTTCCCATCAGTCACAGACAACAAATGAGTCCTTTCTTGATCTAACCTGAGTTACATTTACAGGGTCCCCACCTCTCCTTTGCCCATCAGGAGGTTCAGAAAGACAATTTAGTCCAAGATTTTGTTCTTCACTGGTAACTGGATAGAGGTGGTGGATTTGGTAGAAAGAATGATGTAAAAAGAGGCAAGATAGTGGAATTTGGGTGCCTCTGCGTCTTCTCTTAATGCATGACCTTGAGATCCCCTTTCCTCTCTGGGTTCCATCATCATATGTGCAGATGAGGCTCTTGAACATGAATTATTTCTCCTGTTCCTGCTTTTAGTTTTATGATTTCATGAGGTGATAGATTTATCACCTCATGTATATGTTACTATGTACATCAGGCGACAGAGGAAAGGACTCCCTATGGGTCCCTCTCACTATGAACGGCTTGTCACTTTGCAAAAGTAGCACTTAGATGGGAAGGACATTTAACTTGGATGCAAGAGACATGAACTTGAATCTCAATCATGTCAAAAAAAGCAATGTGAATGTAGGTAAGCCACTTAAACTCTTCAAACCTCAGTGTCCTTGTCTATAAAAAGAAGGAAATATATTTACATTTCCATAGGGAAATAAAGGCTGCCTATTCTTAGAGGAGGATTTGAGTTACTAGATGTAAAACTCTGCATGAAGAAGCAAAGGACCCTGTTGTCTAGTATCTGTCCTTCCACCAATTCAGAATTTCATATGGGCTGTCCAGAGAGGAAGCTGGCCCCTTTCTCAGCACATATTTAAGTCCTGTGAAAACAGTTCTTGGGGCGTATGTTGGATTGAAGATGAAGTACAAGGGACATTGATTGATGAGAACTACTTATTTTCAAGAAAAAAGAGGAACCTGATAGATCTACCTCAATACAAATTATCATTTGGAAAACTAAAAGGTAGAATCCAATGAGATGATATAAAAATTATACTTATAAAATATGCTATAAAGCTTTTAATGTTACATACAGCATGCTGATGCTGATATTCATTACTGAATGTAACCCTGCAGGGCATTTTTCATCATTTCCATTTAATGGATGTGAAAACTGAGAGTTAGGATGGCAAAGTGACATGCCACAGGTCACATGGTGGTAAATGTTGGAGGAGGAATTAGCCCAGGTCTTCCAACCACCACAAGGCTCTATGCTCTATGCCACTGTCTAAAATACTCCATTCCTCCTCTGTTATGCTCTCCCAATACCTAAGTTAGAGGACAAAACCACTATTAGTTCCCCAATTTTCTACAGAAATGTCTGCTCTGAAGGGTATGAAAATACCATGATCTCAGTTTTTCTCAGGAATTTAGATAATCACAATGATAAAATGAAATGTTTGGTTTTTACACAAAACCATTATAGAGAATATGGTACTTTATCAATTTTAAATTTCGAATGAATTCTCTGATGTTGATAAATCTTCTAAGATGCAGTTTCCTGGAGAAAAAAAAAGAACAGCAACTTCATTTGCCCCAACAATTGATATACATCAGAGAAGAAAATCTTGGTCACTGTTTCTTTATCTATAGAAAACATTTTCCTTTGCTTTTGATGTCATTTCCTGAGTTACTAATTCTTCCTACTTCCCTACCAGGTACCCCACTTTTAATATTTCTGACATTATTGAATCCTACGCAGCTCACAAATTATCTTATGACTACTCACCACAGAGAAGCAGCTGTACTGAACAACTCTGTTTGCTACCTCTATTTGCATATAATTTATCATCTGATATCACAAATCAACATCCTTATCTCAGCTTCAGAATCAAAAGAGTCAGAATTAGGCAACATTTGTTGAATGTCTACTAAGGGTTCGGCAACATGGCCAGGACTTCAACCTACTGACTCTTTTAAGAGGATGTGCTCTCTGTAATAACAGAGGCTGCGTGTTATAGATCCATCAACAACTATTTCCTAGCAGAGTATACCACATAAAGCAAACGGTCATAAAAATAACTGCTGATGAAAGAGTTTGAGTTAACTTTCTCTCTTGCCTTAGAAGAAAATCCTGTGGGAGAACCAACTGTCCTTTAAAACTGTTTCATTCAACTACCCATTTCACAGAGGAAGAAACAGAGACCTGGAGATTGGAGGTAGCTTGTCCAACTTTTTATAGCCAGTAAGACATCTGTTGGATGAATACATCAATGCTGAGACTCCACCAATCAGGTTTGCTGGCTCCAGATTGAAAGGATAGACCAAAAAACACCTCACCTTCTGTACCATGGAAAAACTCATTCATTACCTGGATAAATCCAGCAGCTCTAGTTCAGGGAACATGGAGAAGCTGTAACTGCCTATGCACTTCAGGGGGTTGAAGCTCAGGTCCAAGTTCTTGACTGAGGAGGGGATGCTGTTGGGGATTTTGGAGAGATTCAGCTCCATGCATTCGTACGTAATGTTTGGCTCCACCTGCAAGATCACACAGCAGAGACAGCGCCTTATTATTGCCCTCTCCTAGGCTTCCCCTGCCATCACAGGAACCAGCTGCATTTCTTCCATTCATCTATCCATTCATTCAGTCATTCACACCTATTCATTTATCCACACGCTTCCTCTAGGTTTGCTCATTCAGGAAAGGAAGAGGATCTCCTATGTAGGAAGATATTAAGATATCTTGTGTTAAAAATCAACACATGCACAAAATTCAAAGTAGATCAAAGACAAAAGAATTAGGCTAGAAACCCTGCACCTACTACAAGAAAATGTGGGCCCAACACTCCAGCACTTGGCTAGGAACTACTTCTTTAAAAAAGACTCCCAAAGCACAAGAAGTAAAATTAAAAATCAGTAAATGGGAAGACATTGAACTGAAAAGCTTCCTCACAGCAAAGGAAGCAATCAAGAGCATAAAGAGGGAGCCTACAGATCAGGAGAAAACTTTCGCCATCTGTCCCTCAGATAAGGTATTAATATCCAGGATATACAAAGAACTCAAAAATCTTAACACCTGAAAAGCAATAACCAAATCAATAAATGGGCAAAGGAATTAAACAGACACTTCTGAAAGGAAGAAATGCAAATAGTATTTGGATGGTCAACCCATATATGAAAAAAATGTTCAACAACTCTAACAGAGAAATGAAAATTAAAATTACACTGAGATTTCCTCCTACTCCAGTCAGATAGGCAATTATTAAAAATACAAACAACAATAAAAGTTTGTGAGGATGTAGGGAAAAGGGTACACTTATACATTGTCAGTGCAACTGCAAACTAATACAACCAGTTTGAAAGCAGCTTGGGGACCCGAGAAAAACTAGGAATGGAACCACCAATTACCCAGCTACTCCAATCCTCAGTATATATCCAAAGGATTTAAAATCAGCATACTATAGTGATGCAGCCACATCAATGTCTATAGCAGCACACTTCACAATAGCTAAGCTCTGCAGCCAACCAAGGTGCCTTTCAGCAGCTGGATGGATAAAGGAAATGTGGTGTACATACCCAATGGAGTACTACTCAACCATAAAAAGAATGACTTTATGGCATTTGCCATCAAGTGGATGGAACTTGAGGCTATCATGCTAAGTGAAATAAGCCAATCTCAAAAAGCCAAAGGTTGAATGCTTTCTATACTATGCAGAAACTAACCAAAAACAAGAAAAAGAACAGAGGACCAGACTAAGGAGAAGGAAAAAGAGTTTGGAGAGAAGGAATAGGGAAAGTTCATGAAATGAATCATACCAAACTTACTTATGTTCATATATGAATAGACCATAGTGAATCTCATCATTATGCATATCCACAAGATGTTAATTTAAAAAATATTAATAAATAGCAGAAAGATCAATAGAGTAGAGGGAAAAGAATAGTGGTTGAGAGGAAGGGAGGGGAAGGGGAAATACTGGGGACTGAATCAGAACAAGCTATACTCCATGCTTTTATACTTATGTCATTGTATATTCTATTGCCATATATGTCTAAAAGAACCAACAAAATGAAAAAAACAAATAGAATAAAAAATATTTCTTAAAATATCTTGCATCATTCTAACCACACCCACTGTGTGCACAGCTGGGAGGAGACTGCCCGTCAAGATGTCCAGACCTCCTCCAGCTCTATCCAGGCTTTGGATAGTGCATTCTCTCCCTTGGCTCTTTGATGTTTAGCAGAGTGATGTAGGGATGAGGAGAAATGCTGACATGCATGGATTCCAGTGGCAGAGGTGAGTGAATGAGGTCCAGTGCTTGGTCCTGTCTTGGTTTCTGTGCTGGTTTCTAGCCTACTTTCCCACATTCTTCATAAACCTTGTTCTCTAGCCTCCCATCTAATTTCAGAATTCTCTGATTTTCTCCAACATAATTTGTTGCTTAAGCAAGATAGCTCTGGTGTTCTGTTTTTAAAACCAATAGAATCTGTTCAAAGGATTAAAAGAGATAAGGTATTTAGAGAGCTTATCTCAAAGCCTGCTACAATGTAATTGATCAATGAATGTTAGCACTAATTATTATCAGCTATCACTAATCCCTCACTATCAGTTTCCAGACTCTTTATATGTTACATACTTGAACTTAATCATCAAAGCAAACTTTTAAAGATGAAATAAAAGAAATTCAGAGAGATGAAGTAACAATATGTGGCAGTCTCAGAATTCATACAGACAGATCCCAACCTCTCTCACGTCTGCTTCATTTTATCCAACACAGGAGCTTGAAGGTAATATTTTCAAAGAGGACAGGACTAAAGATTCGTCCCTCCCCTGTTTGTGCCATCCATGAACATTATCTTGCCTGTGCTGTTGTTTCCTAAAAGTTGTTAATTTTCTGAGCTAGACTGCAAGCTTTGATGGTTTTACTTCACCTTTTGTCTGCAGAACTCAGAACAGTGCCTGGCACATGGTCAATGCTCCATAAATATTTCTGAATAAGTAAATGAAAAATATTGAGTAACTGATTGAATGCAGGTTGGCTAAAGCCCAAATGACCGGCATTTTCTGCTAAGTGCCTGGGGCATTGCAGAGACAAATATAGCTTGGTGCTAGACTTTAATGAACTCACAGTCTACAGTAACAGTTAAGATAGGAGCAAGATTAACACTGTCCACAAGAGTCATGAAAAGACTCTGAAAACGCATTTTTGACTCTGAGAAAGTAGATCTCAATTCCAGACCCAGAAAATTTTCTAGAATGGATCTTGAAAAATGAGTAGGATCGGGATATGTGAAAAGAAGAAGGAGAACATTTCATAAGGAGAGATGAGGTTGAGCGAGGAAGGGTGGAGATGAGCTCTCAGTGGCAGGACTGGTCAAGCCTAAGCCATGGGAAGCCATTATTAGACCAAAAGGACCTGCAACTTCTGCAGCAATTCTGTCAGTCACTTAATGCGCGTGAACTGAGCAGTTACTGAGTGCTACGCATTGGGAATACAGTGATAAATAAAAGCAGCAGTAATTGTACCTTCTGATTCCATTCCAAAGGCAAAGACAAAGAACAAAGCTACCAAAATACATGGTGCTCCAGGAAAACAATAAATAAGGCAGTAGAAAGGGGAATGTGGAGATCTCCACGGGGCAATCAAGAAAAAAAATCACCCTGAGGAGGAAACATTGGCGCAGAAATCTGAATGAAGCGGGTGAGTCAAGTGATAGGGCTGTACCTCCTGTAGGGCAGCCAGAAGCCACACACAGCTACGGAGCACAAGGAGTGTGTACAGTGTAGACTGAGGTGTGTAGCAAGTGTAAGACACATACCAAGTTTCAAAGACATCCTACCAAAGAACGAATGTAAACTATCACTTTAATAGTTATGCGTCTAATAAATTTTGAAACAATATTTTCAATATACTAGTTTCAATAAAATGTCATCAAACCTGAATTTCCTCATCTTATTTTACTTTCTTCATGTGGCTACTAGAAAACATAAAACTATATATGTGCCTCACATAATATTGCCATTGAACAGCTCTGATCTAAGGCAGAGGATTGCGGTTGAGGAAAGCAATTCTCAAATTCATTTGGAACAACAAAAAACCAAGAATTGCCAAAGCACTACTAAACAAGAAAGATGAAACAGGAGGTTTTGCCATTCCAGATCTAAAACTATACTATAGGGCCACAGTAACAAAGACAGCATGGTACTGGTATCAAGACGGGGAAGAAGACCAATGGAACAGAATAGAAGACCCCGAAACCAATCCTCAAATCTTTAAACATCTGATTTTTGACAAAGGGGGTCAAAATATTACATGGAGATGTGACAGCCTCTTCAATAAATGGTGCTGGACAAACTGGTCCTCCATCTGCAAAAAGTTGAAATTAGACCCATATCTTTCTCCTAGCACAAGAATCAAATCAAAATGGATCA
>PVKS010004557.1:0-92094 GCA_004027875.1 Aplodontia rufa
GGGGGAGGGTATACAAAGAACTCATAGGAGTCTGGTGATGGGGAAGATGGGGGAACCATCCCAGAAGCCGATGTTATTCCTACACTAGATACCCATTTAACACATGAGTTCTTCTGGGGGAAACTGTAATAGATGAAACCCATAGTAGTTTATCTATGTGTTGGCATCACCCCTGGTTAACAAAGTTTATACACATTGATTGCTACTGTTTTGACAATGTTTCCCCCTCATCTGTATCCTGTACCGCTATATACTTCTAATAAATGTGAAAAAAAATGTCTGTTTTCCTAAGTATGTGTATTTCATTGGTCTTATATTAGCAAGTAGTTTGGAGTAGGTTTTACACATAGGGTAGTAAAAGAAACACAAAAATAAGCTGGAGACTGACTGAGTTATATTGTTGGGTGAATTTTCAATCTTCAGGGATTTTTAAACATGCCGATTTCATTGGTTTCACAAAGCCACACACTCATCCACAAATGACAGCAAGTCAACCTCAGCCTACACTGAGTTAAACAAAAGCTGCGTAAACAAAAACCAGCTCTCAGGTGAAAACAAACCAAAATTATTACCCACCTCCAGGACCGTTTCTAAGTTACTATGTTCATTTGAAAACCACCAGGGGAGAGGGGTGTCTTTTTGTTTAGAAAAGAATGAAGGTAAAAATGGAAACCCTTACTCTTTGAAAGGAACTGCAACCTTTCAGAAATCTCAGCTTTACATGGGTTACCTAATTATATGCTGTTCAGCCTAATGACTGCGTGAAGAGAGGTGAACGGCACAAAGGCGGCAGGGGAAGGACTCTGAATAGGGCCCCATCATCCATGTAAATTGCAAATTAGAGGCCAGCATATGTAACTCAAAACAAATATTAAGATTGACATGAGCTGTACATTCAAACAAGAGGACACCACAGAGCCACACAGGAGAAAAGCGCAGGAGACTGATCACAACTCAGATGTTCCAGAACACCACCACTTGGGGATGTGCCACAGGAAAAGGGGCTGCTGCCACTTGGGGACACACACGAGTAGCAAGCTCCTGGTTGCTCTCTTCTAAGGAAGTCTGAGCATATGCGGTAGGGCAACAAGATTTCCTGAGCAGATTACTCATCTCCCTGTACCTAACTCACAGTTAGCTTTGAGGGAACTCAAGAGACAGTCCTTAAATGTCTGCAGTATGGATTCGTCCCATTTTCACACTGCATCAGAACTCAGAAAGAGTCAAAAGGTCATGAAGCAGAGGAGGAAATTGGAGGTCAAAGTGTACATGTGTGCACAAGTGCACACATGCATATTAATATGCATGCAATATATATGCATATATATACACCATGCACATATATGTATGTGTACATATATCTATATATGTATTTATATGCTATATTTCCTGAATCAATTCAAACTCTAAATGCTAACCATCTTGGAAGAGTAACACCATTCTTCATTCTTCTCTTGACTACATGGTGATCTATATAATACTGTTTCCAACAAGAAGGGAGAAAGGAAGCGATTCTTGAAACTCATCATCCCAGAATGGATATAAGCTTGACAGTCAACTATTGATTTTATGTGTTGTTTCCTGTTCTGTTCTAAGGGCATAGGAGAGAATGAAGAAGAGAAGGAAAAAGGAGAAAGGAAGAGGAGGATGAAGGAGGTGAGGAAGAAGAGAAACCAATGATATTAAAAAATAGTCTCCATTTCAGACTCTTCGTTATGCATATGAAGGACTCATTGCCATAGGTTTTTTTTCAAATGACCATAATATCTGTTCAACTAAGTTCCCTTCTATTTCAAATGTATACTTAATCTTAACTATTTATTCTAAGTAATGAACATTAGAAGCATTATAGTACATCCCACAAAGGAAACAACAGGAATTTTAATGGGCATTGTAACCATCTTACAAAATGACTAGGAAAAATGATATCTCAACAATATTCGGTTTTTCCCTATGAGAAGATGGCATATTCTTCCATTTCTCTAATGCCTTTATTATATATTTCAGTTAAGTTTCATCATTATCTTCTACAGGTATTGCATGAGGCAAAATAGTAATTATCATAGGATGATCATTTTTATGTATTTATCTTATACCCAAGATGATCAGCTTTATCTTTTTCACAGTATGTAAAAACATATAATCATATCTTCAAATAATGATTCTGTTCTCTTCTATAGGAACACCTAGAATTATTATTTTAAATACCTGATTGCTTCCCTTCGCCTTTTTCTTTCACTGAATTTCTTTGTCCTTTGCCACATATGAGTCACTTTCCTAAATTATTCCTTTTGTAGTAGGCAGGTATTCTGCTTTTTTCCTAATATTTTTTATTTGGAAATTGCTTCCCCCTGGCTCCATACGACCAAGCAGGGCTCTCAACCTGCCTTCTGTAGACATCCGGTGGCCACGTGCCTCAGGCTGTGCAATCTGACCCCACAGGCATTTAGAAAACATGATTTTCAAAGGCACACATACATCCCAAGCAGGGCAGCCTCATTCAGAGGAACGGAGGCTGAGGTCTATACACACTTTCCTCTGGGATCAGCTGCTAAGAGGATGATGTAAGCTTGGAAGCAACAGCTGTTGTCTCAAGTCCTCACAGAGTGTGTGAAAGAAACATCACACCGCAGCAAGCAGAGTCAAGACGCAGGACAGAGGAGGACTTCTGGTGACGCTGTGAAGGCGCTGGAAGGTAGCGTTAATTTCCTAGTTACAGTCTGCCCCCCATATTCCTGGGTTCCACATCTAGGACTCCACCAAGTGTGGGTGGAAAAAACTTCACAACAGAAAATTGCATGCGTACTGAACACGTAAAGACTGTTTTCCTGTCATTATTCCCTAAACAACACAGTATAATGACTATTTACATAGCTTTCATGCTGTTTCAGGTATTATAGGTAATCTAGAGATGATTTTAAATATATAGGAAGATGTGTGCAGACTACAAGCAAATTCTTTATCACGTTTTAGAAAAAAACTTGGGAGCACGCACAGATTTTTGGTCTGTATAGGGATCCTGGGAGCAATCCCCTGAGGATACCAAGGCACAACTGTACATAAACCAACAAATATGCCTTTACTAAAACTAACTTTAGATTCCTGTAAATCTAGAGAGGTGCATTTCATGTTTTGTGCAATATCAAATCTATTCCTTATTACGTCCAATCAAGAATTGTATTCCAGGGGCTGGAGAGGTGGCTCAGCAGTTGGAACGCTTGCCTGACATACCCAAGGACCTGGGTTCAAACCCAGCACATGTACACAATTAAGTGTTGGAGAAACAAAGGCCAGATGAAGAATTAAATAAAATAGATTCTTTTTCTCTTTCTCGTGCATAAAAAAATTGTATTCCACCAATATTTGTCTTTGAATTTCTTTATCATACAATGCTCACCTTTGCCCTAGCTTATATTTTCCAATCACTTTATCATCTTTCAATCTCAGCTTGTTCTCTCCTTTAACCTACTTCTGCTTCACAAGTGTCATGTCTTTGGCATGTGTCCTTCATCCATGCAGTGTGGTCAACAGGTTAGGCACTGTTTCACATCCTCTGTGCGTATCAATTCATTAAGCCCTCACCCCACTCCTGTTGAGCTGGGTCATCTGATCTCACTGAGGCTCCAGCAAGGCTCCCGTCCCAGGCTGGAACTACATTCCCCAGCATCCCCCTCCTCATATAATTATGGATCAGACTGGGCCAATAAACGAAACTCCTATGAGATCTTGAAAGTAACAATAAAACAGATGCCTTTACTCTTCAGGTACAGCCAGCCACACGTGCTCAAAGGATTCACAGTGACCTTCCAGCAGGTTTGTGACCTTTATAAAATGGTGATTTGAGACTCTTTGGTAGGTGAGTTCATACACTAGAGAGAAGCAAAACCTCCAGACCTTCCATGACGTGAAAAAGAAGCACTTGGAGATGAGAAGATTGGGGGCTGGAGAACAGAGCTCCCCAGAAGCCACAGACAGAGAGCCACCCCTGGGGCCCAGTGCCACAGGTGTCAGAAGGCCCTGAAGGAACAAGGGCCAGCAGGGCCAGAACCAGTCCCTTTGCTGCTCTGGTGAAGGCTCAAGTGACTTTTGGTGAATCTAGGCAGATAGAAACTAGAGCAGAAGGAGCAGTGTAATCTGCAGAGAGCCACAGTCCTGAAGCCCAGGTGCAGTCATCCTCAAGAAAACCTTTATCATCATAAACTGTCACATGAGAGGCGCCCTCCAGGGATAAGAGAGGTACTGGGACTCTTTGTTTTTGTTTTGGGGCTCTTTCTTTTAGGTTTTTTTTTTAATTAAGAAATTTATGTGTTGAACAATCAAACGTACCTCTAATGAAAAATATTATATATATATATATATATGTTCTGAATATTAGGTATACCCCCAAGACCCCCCCCCAATTATCAACCCTTATTCCTCCCCTGCCCTCCTTCCCAAAACATCTCTAAAAATGCCTTAGGTTATATGTCATTACAACCTAAGGCATGAGAATTGACCTCCTTTCTCAATTGCCAGGGTCTAGCTCCAACCTCCACAGATGAGTGGAGACATTCCACCCTTGGTTCTCTGGGTTATGCTAATTTCACTCAGCATAATTTCCTCCATAGCCATCCATTTACCTTCAACGGATGCAACATCATTATTTCTAATTGCTGAGTAAAACTCCATGGTATATATGTACCACAGTTTTTGGATCCATTCATCCAGTGAGGGGCATCTGGGTTGTTTCCATAATTTAGCTATTGTAAATTAAGCTACTATGAACATTGATTTTACTGTGTCACTGTAGTGTGCTGATTCTAAATCCCCTGGAAAGATACCCTGGAGTGGAATAGCAGGATCAAATGGTGGGCTCATCCCTAGTTTTTTGAGGATTCTCCACACTGCTTTCCAGAGGGACTGTACCAGTCTGCAGCTCCACCAACAGTGTGTTAGTGTGCCTATCTCTCCACAGCCCCTCCAGCATCTATTATTGTTTATTTTCTTCGTTTTTGCCAATCTGACTGACATGAGGTGAAATCTTAATGTAGTTTTCATTCGAAGTTCTCTGATTCCTAGTGATGTAGAGCACTTTTCCTTGTATTCATTGGCTTGATCAATGTCCTCTGTTAAGAAGTTTCTATTTAGCTCTTTGGCCCATTTATTAATTGGGTTGTTTGTATTTTTGAAGTTGATATTTTTGAGGATTTTGTAGATTCTGGAAATGAGACTTTGGGGATCTTTTTTGTTTGTTTTGCTTTGGTTGTTATTGTTTTTTGTTGTTGTTGTTTTTGGGCTTTTTTGTTTTTTGTTTTTTTGCAGTGCTGGGGATCAAGCCCAGGGCTTTGCACCTGCTAGGCAAGGGCTCTACCAATGAGCTACACCCCCAGCTCCTGGAAATTCTATCTTTCATTAAACTTGTTTAAATGTTAATTTTTTAAGAGAATATAAATTTTAAAATATAAATCTTATTTTATAGAACACAATATAAATCTTTTAAATATAATTGTCTATAATATAAGTATTTCAAATATAAGTGAATGTATGATCTGATACATTCAGCAAACAAAAGTTTTTAATTGTCTAAAAGATGGAGTAAAATGTAAATTACATCTAGAACATTTTATCATTATTATTGTCATTGTTTATAAGTCATTACATTGTTGGTGTAAGTTTTCTTATTCACGACTTAATTTTATCAACACCACAATCTCATGAAGAGGGTAAAAGGTTATTGCTAACAGTTTAGCTTAGAGATGCGTAAGAACACTGATATACTTATCTTTAATACCAAATTCTAAGGCACTATGACTGTAAGTCACACTAGGGAACTATACAGAGCCATAATTATGTCCCAGTATCATTTTACTGATTTATCTTTAGACTTTTTCACTTTCTGATGAAACAGAAATTTGTCTACTGATAAGGTTTTATTAATTTTAAGAAGGTACATATATCATTTTTAAAAAGAATGTTAAATCTCTTGTTTCCCACACTGTATGCTTCATTTTCATACACGTGGAACTGATTACCAATGTGGTGCTTGGGGAAAGTTTACTATTCCAATTTCATCACAAGTCCATATAGACCATGCCACTTATATAAAACTTAAAATGGCAATTAATTTAAGGTTTGTCTGATTTACTTTAGGACTTCATGTCTTTAATAAGATGGATGAGAAGTCAGGATACAATTGAGGTTTTCATTATAAGCCCATCTTCAGGGGAAAGTCACAAAATACCTCCAGTTTCTCTAATTACATTAGAAAACTTTGGCAGAGATACATCCCTTAAGATACAAAAGGATTTAGGATGGCTGTTTCTAATCAACTTTTAATTATAGTATCAAACAAAATAGGTTTAGGAACTTTTGAATATGACCTTCAGACCAAAATGCTTCTTAATATTAAATTCATATTGATTTAGCCAATGATATCCCCCTAAACGCTCAAATCACCCTTTAAAAACTTGAGGACCAGAGCTGGAGCGGTAGCTCAGTGATTGTGGCACTTGCCTGGCATGTGCAAGGAGGTGGGTTTGTACCCCAGCACTGTGTCCCCAACGAAGTATAGGAGCAATGAAAAACTAAATAAAAATAGATTCTCTCTCTGTCACTCTCTCTTTAAAAAAGAAAACTGGAGGACCAAGTAGGCTTAATATTTTATTGATTGACTCTTCAGCAAAGCCCTTTACATGTATCATTTAATACTTCTGAGAGCCTGAGAGACAGCTGTCATCATCTCGATTTTATAGATGAGAAATCTGAGATTAGACATATGAAGTAACTTGTCCTGGGTTATCCACATGACATGTGGCAAAGCCAGAATTTTAAGCCTGGTCTAACTTCAAATTCTTTTTCTCACATATGAAAAAGCGGAGGATATTCTGATCATTTTTTTTTTAAAGAGAGAGGGACAGTGAGAGAGACAGAGAAAGAGAGAAACAACTTCATTTAGTTTTTCACGTGGCCTTAGTTGCTCCAACACTCAGTTGTGTACGTGGTGCTGGGGTTTGAACCCAGGTCCTCGTGCTTGCCAGGCAAGCGCCGAAACTGCTGAGCCACCGCTCCAGCCCATATATTGATCATTTTTTCCCTTTTATGTGATTATTAAATTTTGGAGTGATATAAAAGACCCTTGTCCCCAAAATACTCTTCCCCTTGGAACTCTTAATGATTCAGTGGTGAGAGTTCAGTTCATAAATAAACCTCTCTCCATCCTCTTCTACTCCTTGACATCCCTGAAGGTGTAAGGGAGAGAAAGATTGTAAGGAAAAATCACTTCTTTTGTCCACTAATGATCATTTTAATAAAAGATTTTACCAGAAAGGAGGAAAAAAATTAAATTGCTCTGAACTGAAATTACTCTAGTTTCCTGGTTCTCTAACAGAACTTGGGAAGCTGACCTGATTTGGTGGCAACATAAACCAGGTGAGCAAAGGTGCTGACTTTCATTGTTCCTAGGTCAATCATATTCATATCTGATGGCACATTTTTATTTTAAATCAAGTCACTGATAGCCAGAATGCAAAGTGACATTCCACATTCACAAAAAAGGCAATTAATTCTACCAGACAATTCTCTTAAGTTTCTTCAGGCTGACGTTTTATGGGAGACAGTTTTGTCTTTTATGGAGATCGGGTGGATCCACCCACTGAACAAGGAGATTGTATGCGGCTAGCTCTCCTTGCAGCTTTTAAACCCAATCCTCCACTTTCATATTGAAGGGACAACAAATGTATTATTCCAAGCGGCTTGACTCTAGAGGAATATCAACTACATCATAGGTAGAATACAAATATCATTCTCACTTTTAATCTGAGTAAATAGTCTTTAAACACTTTCCAAATCCTATTACATGTACAAACTTTGCATGCAAAGGTTGAACTAAGTCAGCAGAGGAGTGTAAGTAAACACTTCCTTCTCCCATGAGCACACACTGCTGAACGGAGGAGAAAAGGGCCTCTTACTCTATTCCCTCATCAAAGACCTTTAAGAGAAAAGACAGAGTTAACATAGTAAGCCCAGTTCCAGGACAAGGAACTTCCATATTTGGATTGCTTTGCATTATAGAGTTCCAAAAGGCCTCCCAGGGACCCATGTGACACCAATCCCACCCCAGAGGACCAGCCTACCTTCTTTCTACCTTGTATATGAATTCAAGGTCTCAAAATAGAGGAGACTCAAGCGTTTCCAACATTCTTTCCTGCGGGTCATCTGAATTCTGATGAGCATTTTTAAAATTTCCCTTAAAATCTTGGCTGATCACCTTTAAGAGGAAGGTAGTGGGGTCCAACAGAAAAAGTGAACTCCGGAGTTTGATTCCTGGGTCTTATTAATCTATGAAATGGGAATCAGTACAGGGTTTTTGTAAGAAATGGAAATGATCAAAGACTTGGCCCAATGCCTGGTGCTCGGCTGAGCTGTAAGTGGTAGTTATGATTATTATAGTCATTCTGTAAGCAAACAGTTCTTATAAAGCCTCCCCTTAAAATAATAGCCCTCATAATAACTGTGGACATATAGCTTCTTCATCTCCTGTCAGCCTTAAGCCATCTTAGAGAAGGGCTTTGGTATTAGCATATGTTTGTACATGTAGGTTAGTATGTTAAATCTTTCTGTGTTTTTTACTTAAACACTGACCTAGTGCAATTTAACATCAAATAACTGTTGCCATACTGCAGAAAGATTCTCTGTATACTCTGTACCTCTGGTCCCTGGAGGCACAGAGCCAGGAGTTGCTTCAGTAAGAGGACTAAGGGACAGGCTTTTTGAGATAACAAAGATAGATCAGGAACTTTTCCAAAACAGGGGGTTTCTTAACCTGACTAGAACAGGCACTTTATCTTAATTGATTCTAATCCATCAACAAACTGACCAGCAGTTCGTACATCCCTTTTGGAGAACAGAGAATATGTGATGAGAATACAAGCTTCCACTACAATATCAGGAAAAAATGATTCTTCTAGGACATCAGGAGAGTGGTAGTAATTAAGCAAAAATACATGGAAGCCCTGATAGTCCTGGGAACTTATAACTAACATATATATATAAATAAATAAAATCAGGGATTAAACCCAGGGATACTTAGCCCCTAAGGCACATCCCTGGCCCTTTTTATTTTCCTTTTGAGAAGGGTCTTAGTTGTGTAGGGCCTCGCTAAGTTGCTGAGGCTGGCTTTAAACTTGTGATCCTCCTGTCTCAGCCTCCTAAGCCTCTGGGATTGCAGGCGTGCACCACTGTGACTGGCAAGACATTCATTTTCTGCAGGCTAACTTACCTTCCTCTTGGTTCTATTGCTAAGTCAGTCATTAGGCATCTGTTGCTTCTGTATTTCATATCTATTGGGTCTTAAGTTTAATAATTTGATCCCTAGCAAGCAGTACAAGAGAAAGAGAGAGAGTGGGGTGCAGTCCAGCTAGTTTTCATGGAATGATTCTTCTCTGGGCTCCTGTTTGTAGATGCTCTTTCTTGAATCACTTCTGCAATTCTGGACTGGATACCATGAACCTCCACATGAAGTCAAGAAAACTCTAGAAATGCTAATAACCCAATTGTCTTCTTCAAGCAAAAGGTTTTTTTGTTTTTTTTGTTGTTGTTGTTGTTTGTTTGTTTAACAGAGGGACAGTGAGAGAGGAGAGAATCAGTTTTATTCAGTTTTCCATGTGGCCTTCTCTGCTCCAACACTTAGCTGTGTACGTGGTGCTGGGGTCCAAACCCGGGTCCTCGCGCACGCCAAGCAAGCACCGCAACCATTGAGCCACCTCTCCAGCCCCACAAGCAAAAGTTTTAATGCCTGACAATTTAGAGACATACAATAAGGTGTTTAATGGTTATCCTAAGAATAATCCAGACGTACCTCTTACTGATAAACCATAACATCCCTTTTGAATAGAAGTGGTGTAATCTTTAAATTTCAACTAAAGAACCATTAAATCGTAACATCAGAAATTGGCAAAGAGTGAGTTTCCTTACATTACTCTGGTGTTTATTGACCTCCATGGCATGCTTGACCTCAGGCGGCTCCTTCATGTGGGCATAATCTGAGAAGCCTTTGGCAGCATCATGCTTCTGCTTGTAAACAACCTTTAAAAGCACACAGAAAAATTATATCAGTTCCATTTAGAGGTAGACAAGGGCAGGGACATTTGCATACAAAGCACAAGGCCCTGGGGTGAGATTCTCAGCACCACGAAAACAAATAAATTTTTAAAAAATCCGACATCAGTATATAAAATTCTTAACTGTTAAATCCCACTATTTTGCAAGGATTTTATCTATTTAAATGCCACCACTGACAGATGAATTTGCTTGAGCCTCTGGAACAAGATAATATACCTAATGCTTTCATCTCAGGGCTTTGGTTAAGATTCCTAATTCTAACTCTGTTGTTTATTTCAAAAAGATGTTAAATAAATGGTGAAATCCCTCACTCTATTCATCTAGTTGAGATCTCACCTAAGGTTCTGAGAGCTGTCGGAGTTAGAAATGGTCATTGCTAGCTTGAGAAAATAAATGAGCAGGTGAGGGTAAATTATGGACTATGTAAAAGTGAGTTGTTTATTTTTAAATGAAAGATTTTGATTTTATATAGACACAGCCATAATATAATATAGACCTCATTAAATGCCCAAAGCTTTGGGAGAAAATACAATATATAGACAAAATTCTCAATCAGAGATCTGATCATCATACCAACACCATCCATTACCAACCACCTGGCTACATTCTCTCCACACGGACATGGAGAGGGGATGTGAAGAGGATAAAAAAATAAAAAGATGCATCAATAAATATCTGCTCAGTGAATGAGTGAATAACAATGAGTGAAAATAAAACAACAACAAAGGAAGGGATGGCAAAGTTAATTTCAAAATATACTACAGGCTTAATAATAAAAGCAGATTGAGTGGAGTAGGAATTAATTGGCACAAGAAAATACAGGCAACTTTGAAAGAAAAACTAGAACAGTCATTGCTAAGAAAAAAATAAAGTCTAATTTACAATGAAAAAGAACACAGCTAAACTTAAGGAGAATTCTTTACCAATATGAGCTCCTTGAGAGCTGAGCCTTTATCTTACAAATCTTTTAATATCCTGTGCCTATCATAGTGAATGACACAGAGTTGAAATACAATCAATGCTTAGTGAATGGATGAATAAATGAGATTATTCAACAGTCTCATAAACCTACGCTCCTCATGAGCTTTTTAGATGGAAGTAAACTCCCATTTAACTTAGATAATATACCTATATAGAGGATTAAAGTGGTAATTATAAAACTAATTTTTATAAATAAAATCATTAAATTTTATGGTCCAAAAGAATGCCATTTAGTCCAGTTTTCAATGTTTAAATCTCCTCTCTGGTTCCCCACTTCATTAAAAAAAAAAAATTCGACTGAAAAAGAACTCTGCTAGGACATCAGTCTCTGAATTTTGAAAGCTCTGGTGAAACTTCTTCCTTTACTCAAACCCCATCCCTTACTCAGAGCCATAGAGAAGATGCCTAATTCACAACACAGAATTTTCAGTGGGAAGACAGACATCGCAGCTTCTGCTCCTCCAGACGTCCACATGGATTAAGGGGCTGAATCCCTGATCATCCAAGAAGCTTTCTTGAATCTAAATCCCAATTTATCCACCTTGCTCCCACATCAGCCTGACTAAATCCTAATTAGAGTTACTTAATTTAATCCAGGTTATCCTCCTCCACTTGCTAAATGCTATCAACACTTGCACGGGTCGTGTGACAGCCTTCCTTTTGACAGCTATGTTGAGATTCCTCAAAAAATGCACTAAGTCTTATTCAATCCTGCCCAGCCAGCTTCCCACATCCAGTTCTGGGTATTTGGTTAACGACCAGGACTCAAATGCAGTCCCCTCTTGTTGTTGCAGCTATAATACATCTTGTTACCATCTGCCCATCAATTTGCTCCATCAAGACATTTAATTCAGATGAATATATCTTTAGATTTTCACCAATTACTTATGTTAAACAGGAAACCTCTTAAGGACCCATACAAGGTGAGAAAGTCCATTACCTCAGTTCCATTACATTCTACATTATAACCCTAGGAGAGGAAGGGGGAGTCATTTAATGGGTGGTTGAGTCTATAAAGTCAAGGAAAGACTTGTGTAAGATTTGTTCCTTCCTCTTGAGTAAGAGCTAACATATGCCAATCTTCTTTTTGAAGGATGGCTGGTATGTTCTGTATTTTAGACTGGTGATGATGCTTGTGACTTTATAAACAAAATGCAGCTGATCATTTTGTGAGTTATCATAGATACAGTGACTCATCCAGCACAATTTTAAAAGGCTCTCTTTCTTTAAAAGGCTACGTAATTTTCCACTTGTAGCTTTAAAATGCTCATTTCATTTATAGCTGCCACTAAGTACCACTTCAGAACTAAGACTGCACCAAACGGGAGGCAGCTGAACTTTCATTTATCATATTAATTTTCTACCTTAAAATAGCTAATGGAAAATTAGGTCAAGCTAATAAATTTTCCGATAAATTTGATTTCCTTAGGATTTGTCATTATTATGTGGTATTTCTCTACGTTAAAACTGTTTTCTTCATGCTTTGAGAACTCAAATTGTTATGGTACTGGACATCCAAGAAGTGGCAGGAACCTCACAATAGCACTATATACTTCATATACACATGTTTATGTAAGCAGTATATACATTTATCTCATATATTTTATCTCCTACATTTTTATATCTCATATATACATATTCATGTGTATATATGATGAAATATATATGTTTAACTTATAATACATGCTATAAGTACTGTATAGGTAAATGCACTTTTAATCCTACAACACAGACACCTAGACACCTTTGAATTCCTGAAACAAGACTCTACAGACATTCCTGAGAAAAACCATAGATTCCCACAAAACTGCTCAGTTTGGAGGTCTGAGCAGTCCATATTGCTTCTGTGATAAGGAATTATTTAGCATTTTCCTGAAACAGCCCTAAGAAGGATCCCATTACTTCAAGGAACAGTCCTTTTCATTTCTAGGTTCCTTTGGGACCTTTGTTTATAAATTTTTCTAATAGAAGGTACCTAATAAAATAATCTCCTGAAAACTTCACAATACTCTTTTTTAAAAAGTGCTTCTTGCAGGGATGGAGGAGCTTCTCAGCAGTTAGGATGTTTGCCTGGCAAGCACGAGGACACAGGTTCGAACCCCAGCACCACGTACACAACGAAGTGTCAGAAAAACAAAAGCCACATGAGAAACTAAATAAAATTCATTCTCTCTCTCTCTCTCTCTCCCTCTGTCTTAAAAAAAAATAGTGCTTCTTCCTAACAGTTATTTTCTACAAGGAAGAATAAATCTGTTACAGTTTGGATATGTAGTGTCCCCCTAAAGCTCACTGTGTTAGATAATGCAGAACTGCTCAGAGGTGAAATGATCCTGAGAGCTGTGACCTCATCGGTGGATCAATCCATTTGATGGGTGAATAACTTGAGCGGAACTACAGGCAGGGTGGTGTAACTTGAGGGAGCAAGTCACTGGGGGCGTGTTACTGGGGATTGTATTTAGTCCCTGGTTCCTGAGGCTTGCTCCGTTTCCTGGCTGCCCTGAGCCTACAGCTTCCCTCTGCCACGCCATTCCTCCATGATGTTCCGCCTCACCTCAGCCCCAGAGCAATGGAGTTGGTCAACCATGGACTGAACCTCTGAAACTGTAAGCAAAAATAAACTTTTCCTCCTCTAAGGTGGCATTGGAGCATACCACAAACAGCTCATTGACACCCTCGGCAAATTGAATTTAAGCATTAGAAGGACAATTTGAATGGTTTTGAAAATAATATTTCAGTAGTTCATCGAAAGCTGAGGAAACTTCATTAGAACTCAGAATTCCATTATTTATTAGAATTCATCTAATACTCTAAATTAGGTTACCTCGACTCTAAAACGTTTTGGACACAGTAAGAGGATAATTGTTTAATTTCCACAGACACTCATAAATAGCTCTTCTACTTTCTTACCTCTAATTGCCAGGCAAACTTGGAGAATAACTATTTTAACAGTAATAAAATTGATGCACATAAATCTAAAACAAACTTTTATTCCTGCAAATCTTTGAAATATACACCTTATTCTAAATATAGAAATTCTTTTTAATTTTTGCTTTGTCATTGAATGATTGTTGCTTATATCATACCAAGTGTTATATTAATTATGTGCTTTATAAAACCCAGGTATTTTCTTACTAGCAAGTTCAAAGATTAATCACAATGGAAAGCACAGCTAATTGAGAGTACATATATATCTTCCCCAGTGGCATCTATTCTACCGTAGGATGACACATGGTAATAATGTACGGGATAACCTATACAACCAAGAACAATACAATAGACCCCAAATATCCAATACGTGTTACTTTCCATCTTAAATTCCACATTGCAAATATTTGTGTTCTATAGAACTATTTATGCCATTAAAAAGAGGAAAGAGGCGGGTGCAGTGGTGCGTGCCTGTAATCCAAGCTCCTGAGAAAGGTGAGGCCAGAGGATTACAAGTTCCAGGTCAACCTGAGCAACTTAGTGAGACCCTGTCTCAAAACAAAGTGAAAAGGACTTGAGATGTAGCTCAGTGGTAGAGCACTTGTGTGGCATGTGCAAGGCTCGAGGTCCAATCCCCAGCGCTCCCTCCCCCCCAAAAAATAAAACCAACCAGAAGAAGTTGCACGCTTCCAAAGAAATGAGCGTGCAACTACCTGAACATGGTACTTTCCCAGATAAATATAGAAATATTTTTAAATTTTTGCTTTGTCATTGAATGATTGCTGCTCGTATCATATCAAGTGTTGTAGTCTAATTATGTGCTTTATAAAGTAGCCCACGTTATCAGCAATCAGCCATGTGACCAGGTGTTGGCAGAAAAAACTAAAGGGCATATTGGTCATGGTCAGCCATGCAGAACTTTGAAAATGTATATTTTTAGCTTAGCTAAATCTTGGTTAATCTCAGCTATTAGCTTACTGCCAAGTTGGGTTCACAAAGGATGTTTAAATTTGTAATAATGAATCATTTAAAGATATTCCTCAAAGGGTTGCTATCCTTAGTATTTTTCAAGAATAATTAATTTTCAGACTGTTTTATAATTACCAAGATATTGTATAATTACAAGTAAAATAATTCTGGAGAAGGAGTTTGCTTAATAAGAATAGGGATAGAAGTAGTAGGAAAGATGTAATATATTGTATGGTTAAGAACTCGGACTCTAGAGTCAGACTACCCATGCTTGCGTGCTGAGTCTACCATTTAATGGCTATGTGACCTTCAGCAAGTTACTTAAACTCTCTGTGCTCCTGTTTCCACATCTCTAAAATGGGGATATCTCTTGAAGTTGTCGTGAGGATTAAATGACATAAATACATGTGAAATGCATAAAATAGCACCTGACACATCATTAGTACTTCTACATGTTTACTAACTTACAATGTGGCATAAAGAACATCAACTATGCAAAAAGGAGAGTATCCTTTAGGAGGAAGTCAATAAATTCAACAAAATCCATTTTATAAGTGTTTACTATAGAGTCCCTACATACCAGGGACTGTTCCAAGCACAGCAGAACAGGGGAACCGTACAGATGAGGGTCCCTGCTCTCATGTAACTTGGAGAGCCAAGAAAGAGATTAAGAAACAACAAAATAAAAAAAAAAAGCAGATTGCACCATGAAAGGAAAAATAATGAGTCAAAAAACAGCAAAGTATTTCTCTTGAAATTCTGTTTTAAGAAATGTAAGACATTAAATGCATTTTTAAATGCCTTATGTGTCAAGGTACTATAAAGAAAAACAATTCCCCTATGCTCCTGTGAATTCAAAGTGAGTTTACATGATGACAGTCGTTAAGTTGCCTGTAACCTGGAATCACTAAAGTAGCCACTTCCACCTGAAGGAGCCTCTTGCTAGTAGCCTGAGTTATCCTAAATGAAAAGCACAAGCCAGAGAACAGGAAATTCAGGAACCGCTTGTCTAAGAGAGAGCACAGACCTATGGGTCCCAGGTTCAACTGTTCCCTTTACGTGACTTTTAACCAGCTGTTGAAATGTTCTCCACTTAGCGCTCATACATTCAATCAGAGAATCCTTCAATAGGTGCTATACGAACTTCATCTTTAAATTGGCATGATGGTGCATGCTTCTAATCCCTGTTGCTTGGGAGGCTGAGGCAGGAGGACAGTAAATTCAAGGCCAGCCTAGCAACTTAGCAAGACACAGCACTTGCCCGGCATGCATGAGGTCTTGAAGTCAATGCCCAGTGTTGCAAAACAAACAAACCAGAATTTCAATTTTGTAAACTGTCTACATGAGATTAAAATTGGCTCTATAAAGAGCAATGAATGGGACTCAGAAAAACAGCATTATGTGCCTGGCATAAACTCACATGTCCTTTTCACTGTGACCCAGACAGCACACATGATCCAGTTGCTTCCATTCAGAGTTTAGCACCCAGGGTAAACAACTCTTACTAAAATGTCAAATAACTTAAAAGAGGTTATATGTTTGATCGACCTCATTATATAACAATTTGTAGAAAACATACCTCACTCTGAAGCTGGGAAACTTCTCTCGCAAAGACGCTGTCAATGGTGGCGGGCATCTGCTTATACAGAGAGTTGGAAAGGTTGGCCTTCACCTTGCCTTTGTATTTTGCCTATGGGAAATAAAAGGAAAATGAAAATCCTTTTTTTAACTGTCAATAATAAAAGAAAACTTTCTCTAGAAACAGCACTGATCTAAAAACCTGCAGGTTATTTTAATTTTAAATACTAGATCTGAGAAAGAGAGAAATATTTCCAGTTTGTGATGGAGGAAGCTCTAAAGGAAGACAGGCAGCAGCGTAGAGACTGGTCCTCTACCTAGGCCCAGACACATTTCTAAAAATAAATCTACCTGTGTGCATGGACAGGTTCATGTTTGGTCAGTGAAGAAACAATGTGAGAGCAATCAGACATCGGAGCTGTTCCAGAAAATGCAAGCCCTTAGCATTAACTGTCCAGATCCCAAAGGTGAAGAATAATGATTGCTAGAGTCTGGGCAGGGTGGAGGATGGACACCGGGAGGCCGCAGACCAGGCACCAAAGCACAATTAGCTAAGAAGTGAAATGCTCGTGTTCTATAGAGCCCTCGGGGAACTATCTTGCAAGAACCTACTATGTATTTTAGTAACACCTAGAAGATAGGAGCTCAAAGCCTCCAAATACAAAGTGATGATAAAGAGATGCAAACGTTAATTTGCATCTCTGCAAATTTGATTTGATCAATGCATATCGTATACATGCATTGAAGGAGCACACGGTACCCTGTAACTATCTACAATTCTCACGTATAAATTAAAAAAATGTTTAATGTTTAAGGAAAAGGCTAACTACCCTGATTGGATCCTTATACACTGTGTGAATGTATCGAATGAGCACAGTGCATCCTATGAATTTATACAATTAAGATAATAATTATTTTTCACGCACTCTTTTGTTCTAGGCATGGGGGACGGGGCTCGTGGCTGTTTCGTGTGCTTCCCCACCTCCAGTCCGCTGTGCTGGCTCCAAGGGAGCTCAATCATTACTAGAAAAGACAAACACTCGTTCACATTTCCTCTTGGGAAAATTAGGTTCAGGGGAACACAATAGATCACCCACTTGCAATTTTTTTGCTCTGCAGTTAACTCCTTCAGGAAAATCAATCAAACACAAGTTGAGAACACCAAGAATTTCTCTGCACAGGAAAAATAACTCAGCTGATACAAATAAACAAAGCTGAGTTCTTTCCTACTCTGTGGGTGAGTTCTTGCTGTTCCTCCCGGCTCAGAGCCTTGTTTGGGTGTTGATTATTGAACATCTATATCCATGTGAGTTTTTTTTCTCCACACCTCTGAATGTTAGTAATAAAACAAAATGTACCGATTTTCTCAAAATCGTTTCAGGTTAGCAGATAATGCTAAGAACCCCGCGTTGATCTTTTTCCAATACAACTTACAAAACACTAGAGGTCAGTCATTTACAACACTATTTTAATCATTCTCTTTTCAAGTTTATCTATTGGCAGACTACAGTAATGCCTCAACATAGAAATCATCATAAACATTGTGCTTTAATGATGCAAAGTAAACTGCAGTTCTAAATGCTCTCAGAAGAAGACTACATGATTTTTCAGCTGAAAAATGAATATACCATAATTCTCACTCTGTGGCTTCATAATAGATATTTCTGTTGAACTCAATTTTATCCCACTTGAAAAGAGCTTAGAATTTAAAACCATTTGTCTGAGATACTATATCTTATGGAATCAGCTAATAACATGTGCTTATATCCAAATTAATATTCAATTGATAATCTCGAATACATCCATTAGAAATCAATAGTTTGGAATTTTAAAAATGTACTATTTCCCCTTGCTTTCTACTTATTGAATGAAAATATCCCCTTTGAAAAGTAATACTATATAAATAAGAAGGGACTGGAGTCAAAATATTGACATATAATATATAATAAAATATATAACATGTATTGACCAAATATAGCAAAATTTCTCAATTTATGAGTTAACATTGTTCATAGAATTAGATAAAAATCTAGATATTACCAACATTAAGTGGTGCTTTCAAAAATATTCTCCAACTTTAATGCAGATTTATCTATATAAACAGAAAAACACAAGCCATTTTCAAAGTTTTTGAGAACTTACCTCTGAAATAAAAGCACCAATATTTTTAACATGGGTTAGCATAGGAGTGTCAATCACAAATGTACATTTGCCCTTAGACTTTTTATACTCTTCTTTATAATGGATCTGAAAGAGAGAAAGATTTGCATAAGAAGAGAAAGAAGAAAAACCATCACAGTGACCTTTTCTAATCAGAGAATTGAGGGGATGAAGTCCGTTTTGCGAAGTAAATATTCAAAGGTGGAATCAGCGTCAAAATAAGCCAAGTCACATAAATGGAGATCAAACCTAGAATGGCAAAGGCTGTCCGTCAGGCATGGTGAGCTTTAAATAAGCAGGGGTCCAGTTACTGTTAAGGGTCAATGCTAGGAAGACTGGCCACAGATACGGGTCCTGCTTCCTCGGTGTAATCATCAAAAGGTCCATTTCACTACCTAGTTTACTGCCATTTTTAAGTCACTGATCTTAACAGTCAAGTCTATGGCCAAATGGAAAAGGGTGCTTTCTTCAAGTAGAAAACAAATCATCTTCAGGAGAGACATATACAGTAAGAAATAAGCGGCAGAATTAAATAAAGGGAGGTCACTACCAGCAGAATCACCCAGGTCTGCCAGGTTGGAGGAGCAGGACTTACACCATGACCAAAATGGGTTTCCTATTACTAATTAACCACCCCCATCAAACTTAACCAATTTATCAGCACCCTTTACCTCCTCATCCCCTCCCTGCAACAAGAGTAGAATCTGCCTAGAAAGATCTGCAGGTGGTAGAGATCATTCTAGAATGCCCCCCTTGCTTGGAGTAGGCACATCAGCCAAAGAAAGCCCAGGAAGATTTAGCTAAGCCTGTTCATTTCTTCACTCAAATTCACCAGCAAAATGAACCGCTCCCTCTCATCAAGAGGAGGCCATGGACATATAAGCCCCAAAAGAAGTCAGGAACTACCGAGAGAGACCTAACATGTCATCTCACTGTTACACTAATTGGCACACAACTGGAAACGGGGGATACAAAACCATACCATGAGGATGGAGGTAATTTGCTGAAAGTTATGTTGCCCTGTAATAAAGTCGTGTTTATCTATCCAAGACTATAAATGCTCAGGCTGGAAAAACTGTCCCAGTTCAGACAATAAATTATATGGTCTTCCTAATTATAACCCCAACATGACGTTTAATTGTATATACTACCTGGTTCTTAGAGGACATGATTAATATTGATGTTACACACTAACATTCCCCGGAGATTCTGCCACACACAAACCTGATTTGAGGGGCATTACTTGACCTGAGGTACAACCAGATACAAACATATTAACTAAAGTTATTTCAAAATTCCCTATTTCACCGCTGTGGCTCTTAGATATTAATGCCTAGCACATTAAACACTGGCTTTATTCATGAAATCAACATGAGAACATATTTATCTTATCTGAGCACTAAATTACTTTTTTTCTTCTCAGAGATTAGCCATAATTTTAGGTTCCTGCAAATCGCCCTCCTCAGTCACTAGTAATTAAATCGTTAATAGCAGTATGATAAATAGTAGGCTATTTTGATCACACAGAGAAAAAAAAGTATCTCCGTTATATAATTAAGTGTGAGAAAAAATAGCCTATCATTAGGCTTAAGTTTGACTCATTATTTTTATCTTTTGCCACATCTTTTCCTCATCACATTCACATTCTTCTGCACCGTGGTATGTGCTTATGGCTACAGGCCTCCTGATAAAGTCTGACATAAGCAGAATGTTCTGGACAGGAGCACTGGATAAGGGTGAAGTATTCACTTCCTTTGCTATCCAGGCAAATAGTTCAGTCTTAATTGAGGACTCCATTACTTTCTTTGGATTTTATTAAAAAAAAAATACAGACATTTGTATCTTTAAAATGAAGTTGCCTTTAAAAACATCAGACTGTTCACACTGTCATTCCTACATAGCATGAAGTCATTGGAAATCACACACACAATGACTGCGGGATTTCTGATGACTTTGTGTGCATGATTCCTCATGGATTTTACGATGTGGATGACAATAAGCAAATGATCTTAAGTTTTTATGCAAATTAAGGATGCTACATATTAGTAGCATTCCTAGGCCAGAATAATAGGAAATGGGGCTGGAGTGGTGGCTCAGCAGTTTTGCGCTTGCCTGGCAAGCTCGAGGACCCAGGTTCCAACCCCAGCACCACGTACACAACTAAGAGTTGGAACAATGAAGGCCATGTGAAAAACTAAATAAAGTTGTTTCTCTCTTTCTCTGTCTCTCTCATTGTCCCTCTCTCTTTAAAAAAAAAAAAAACTTAAAAAAAAAAGAATAATAGGAAATGGTAAGTGAAAGAGAACCACATTGATCCCTAACACAAATCCTAGGTAAATAAAATCACTGAAGAGAATTCCTGTTACAACCATGCCTACTTCTCACAGTCCAAGGCTGGCACCTTCTATTGCAGTTTTCTTATCCACTCCCCTTCTCTCCTGCTAACAGAACCCAAATGGATTCATGAGCAGCCAGGCCTGTACCCCAGCCCCAAAGACAAAGTGATCTGAACCAGGTATGTCTTTCCTTTGGCCTATGATTGGCCTTGAGTGACAGATGCGTTGTTCTGGCCGTGAGATATAAGTGGAAATCTTCCCAGCAGGGTTTGCTTTTGGTGTAAAGGGGAGACTGTGACACTTATCCTTCTACCTTCTTCCTTCCCCAGCCATAGGGGGCAGGAGAACAGTGGGGTTGAGGGGGCAGCAGCAATTACATCACCACAAGCCACCATGTTCACCAAGGCAGGGCAGCAGTTAAGGAGCCTGTTCTAAGACTGATCCACCCACCTTCAGGTTTTGTGTGTAGGGAGGAAAAAGAAAAAGAACCCAAACACCCATTTAAGTCACTATGTTTGGGTTTTCCTGTTACAGCCATCTGCACTCATAAACCACGCACTACCCAACATATTTTCAAACTAAAACTGAAAGGGAGTCAAAGTTGATAACTTTAGAATCAATGAGGTGCCCCAAACATTGACTCTCTCCTTTGTGCCTACCCACTAACCCCACGATCTCTCAACCACAACTAAATTAGTTCAGCATTGCTCCCTTCTCCTGGCCAGGTTTTTTCCAGTGAGTTTGAAATTAGGTAATGGCTGAAATTGGAAGTCTCTTCACAAATGAACTCATATCGGTTTAATTCAGTAAACCCTAGAAGAAAGAAATGTGGCTCCATTGTCATTTGGTAACTGGGCAGGTCACGGCCAAGGTTGCTCTCCCAAGTTTCCTAACACAGTCCGGGGGTAACCTCGGAATTGAACACTTTTAGCACTGGGAGGATTTATCCACAACAAATGATGTTTATTTGCCAGGAAGATGTTCCCACTGCCATGCAAATGAACACCCTAAAAAGCTTTGAACCATAATGCTGAGTCAGAGGCTGTGGCCCAGTTTGTCCTGTATAAGATTATTTATCCTTTGTTTACACAAAACATACAAAAGATTCCCCTGTGCCCAATATTTTTTATGACCACCTGTCAGAAAGCGAATAGAGCTATAATTCTGCATGCTCAATAGAGTTAGTAGGTTTAATTCATATAAGGAATTAATTGGGTATTTAACAAATTTCAGGCCTAAATATCAGAGTTTATTTGGGGGGGGCAATAAAGGATTAAAAATAAAAGTACTAGG
This sequence comes from Aplodontia rufa, assembly GCA_004027875.1. Lineage (NCBI taxonomy): Eukaryota > Metazoa > Chordata > Mammalia > Rodentia > Aplodontiidae > Aplodontia > Aplodontia rufa. Next base: position 22,341 of record PVKS010004557.1, read on the forward strand.
TGTCCTTCAGAGCGGGGAAGTGAGTCAGAAGCCCCATAATGTGGGATGTGCAGAAGCAAGGCAGAAACTAAGTGGCAGCGGGTGGGGGAACAAAGAAAAATGTCTATATTGATCCCCAAAGTGAAACCACTTGACCTGAAAAACTGACATTTCTCTCGGAGGAGGATTCTGAGCAGCGCAGGCCTCCCAGGACTGATCTCCAGGCCAATCTCACTTAACATTTGTGTAAACCGTCTGGCAAGCAAGGGATGACGCAGCAAGGTCTAGCTCTCTCCCAGAGTGAAATGGCAAGCTCAAAGAGATGAAGCCAGAAGCCCTCAAGGACCAGGCGAGGAGGCAGAAAGCCACAGATTAGATCCAGCCCTCATGAGGTGCAAATCATTCAAACCACTATCAAAAGACGGCGGGCCCTAAGCTGTCACCTACACGTCAGAAATTAGAAAGCGAAATGGCTCCGACATCAGACAGGAATTGGACTAACAGCTTTTTGCAGCCCCCAAGTCCAAGAAATTCTGAACAGCCTCACAAAGGATGAAGGGAGCAGAACACAGCATGGTCCCACACTACCCGAAATCACAGGTCAGCCACAGCTGAGTGCGGTGCATGGTTCTGGTTACCGTACCCTGATAAAGACACGGGAGAGGAAGACGTCCAAAGAGGGATGATTAGAACAAGGAGGGCAATGTGCAGAGGCTGCTCTCTGAAACCACAGCACCACCCTTCTCTTCTGAAACACGAGGCAGAGTGACTACTTCTCAGGCCCTGGACTTAACTGGATCTACACTTGAATCTTGTCCCCACCCCAGCCAGCCCAGTGACTTGGATAAGCCACTGGGCCCTGGATTTCACACCTGTGAAGTAAGGCCTGTAGAATCCAGGGCACAGGCTGAGGGTGGCAGGCTATTTCAAAATGCATGTGGATCACCTGACTGCAGCAGGGGAGGAAGGACATCCTGATGGCCAAGGTTTGGGGGATCCGGCAGACCTCATTTCAAATCCCTGGCTGAGAGACTTGATCTGTGGTTTGTGAGGCTGCTGCTTTAAACTCCGTGATGTAAGGTCCTATCTAGCAGGCAAATGCCATCTGGCCTAGCTGGTGGACATGATGGATTATTATAAAACAAAATTAAGATATTAAAAGTGTGCGTTTAAGTTTGAGACAAGAGGTGGGGAGGCAGGGGGTTGCAGAATTCATGCACTAAATTAAATGCAGGCCACCAATAGGTAGGCGCAATGAGATATATAATACAGCCCTGAGTAAAACTCAGGTCTAACTGTGGCAATACCTCAATGTTTTTTTCTGTTCCAGCTCCCTGGTTTGTGCATTTTAGATAATTCTAGCCATGCAGCCTACAACAGAGACAAGAATTTCAAATTTAAGTTCATCTGCCCCCTGTAAAAGCATAGACGACATTGAGAAAGAATAAAAAAGTTATTACTTAATGACAGATTTAGCCAAACAGCTCAGAAGCTAAACATTTAATGGAGTCCAATATACCAAGTCCTTCAAGGAAGAATTAAAATTTGTTTTTAAAATGATTGTACAAATTCCTCCTTTCTTTTCTTTTGAAACAAAAAGATGATTTTTTTCCAGGAACCTCAATAATAAATATAAAAATTCTAAAAACTGAGTATCTTGATAGATATAGAATTTTTTGAAAATATGTGCACAGACATAAATTAAGTCAAGCTTATCAAGTTCTAAATATTTAACCAGTAGAAAAATCTGTCATGGAACATAAATCTATGATAAATAGAAACTCTTCCCTATGTTTGATTTCGCCTAAAGAGGAAAATGATAAAGCCCATCAGGTTGGTTTTAAAGTCACTGATAAGTGATCTTACTTACCTAAAATAACTCCAACAATTAAAGTTACTAATTAAAGTTACTACTCAGTCCTAATGGCCTATTTAAACTATTACAATTGAGTTCAGCAACAATTATGTTTCCATAAAAAAAAACATCAGAGCTAGAAGACGTAATATCTCCAGAGTCAGGAGTCTGAGGTTTTAAATGACAGCATTATTACTGCTAATATTAGTCTAAAAAGCAATGAGAAAGGTAAGACAAACTTTGCATGGAAATCTACAGCGAGAGAGAACACCACAGAGGAAAGAGAGAGGGCTTTGTGTTCGACTCCCACTGCGTAACTACATGATCCAGCAAGTTCCTTGCTTCTAAAATCCAGCTGTCTCCTTGCTTCTAAAATGGGAAAAATAGGAGGATCTACCCCACAAGCTACGATGCCTGGCACAGAGTACTCAATAAATCTTAACTGTCACTGATGTTGTTAATTTCATTTTATTATTATTGCCATACGAAGAACGTTCACATATTTGAATGACTTATTGCTCTTAACTCATAATATGAAGAAATACTTTATTTAAAATTTAATTACCCATGTCAAGTATACAGGAAAGGGTATGATTCATACCACCACCCTCTGGCTCTTTCTCACAAACCAGAATGCAACGAAGATTGTACATAAAACATGATGCAATGGTAAGTTACACACAGGGTATTTAATAACAGCTAATATTTATTGAGAACTCTCACTCAGAGAGTATGCTCAGCATTTATTCTTACTATTATAAATATTACAATTCAGGAACTGAGCCCAGCACCAGGTTAATAACCTTCCCAAGTTTACTATAGAGTTGACTCAGGCAATCGGCTTCAGAGGACATGCTGCCCAGTACCCCACTGCCCACAATGAATTTCCTTTGAATACAGACATTTTTCAAATGTTTTCCTCACTTTGCTCATTACCAGAAATAACCAGAAATAACCAGCACTGTGTTCATCTCTCTAAATGAAGACAAAGGCATGCGTCTACTCCACAAAAGCCAAATTTCCTTTAGACCAGCAATTCTCTCACATCTGTTAATGAGGACCAGCTGAATTCTCATCCCTAGTGGGTAATGTTTTTCTTTGGTTTTCTAGAGATCTAGTTTACAGATTTACTAAATAGGTGTGCACATGCATGTTAAATAATTCCAGGATTCCCTGGAAATGTAATAGAAACCAATCCCAGTTACTGGGGGAGGGATCACAACAAAAAAATGCTCCTTCTCATAAATATCATCATCTGGGTCAGGATTTTCAAAATGCACTTTAGCAATCTATGAATGCTAAACTGCAAATGAGTTTTATATGCATATAGATATATGCATCTTCTTCATTTGAAAAGTGATTGCATTCATCAGATTCTTCAAAGGGCCCTCAAAAATATTTAAAAATCCTTCCTTTAGAGATCCTCCAAAACAAATTACCTCAGTATACTCATTTTAGCCTTTAGGTTTCTCCAATGGAATATGATCTACAACCCAAGGCCCTATGAGTTTATGCCAGAATAATAACAAAATGCATGAGACACAGGAAACTGGATTAAGAATGAGGAGACTTGTTCCAGCAGAAATTCTCTGCATAGGTGACCTTGGGGAAATCACTGAAAATTTCTGGACTTAGTTCCATGGGCCTGGAAAAGAACTGCACTTTAAGTGATGATGTCAGGGTCTTCTCCCCAGCTCTATCACAACATAACTGTTCCACACTTGCAATGCGAAGAAAGGCAAAAGTCACTGAAGCCACTTACATCACTGATGAGTTCCGTGCATTTTCTGGCCAGTTCCATGCTGAGGTCTTCAACAACAGGCTTCAAGAATACCTGTTGGAAAAATAAAGAAAGGGAGCTTTGTCCTCATTCGCTACAGGAGCAAATCCTTCCGTGAGTGCGAAAGCACCCTCTCCCATACCTTGTCTTCTTCATTTTCTTCTTCCTCTGTCTTTCCCTCTTCGATTTCATCTTTCCCCTCCTCAAGCACAGGGACCCTCATTTTGATGCTGTCAAAATACTGAGGTTTTTAAACTTCACTAGCGTAGCAGCTCTTCGTGATCCACAGCACCCTTGAGCTCCTGGTGTCTCTGGTGCTCTGGCAGGAATGACCTTGCCAGGCTTCACCTCTGTTTGGCTCACACTTCGTTCTCCTTATCTCAATGGAGTGTGAGTGGATGGGATGGATCCCAGGGGTCGGCCAGGGCCAGCCTTGCAGGAGAAAAGAATATTTTCTCAGGTGAAATTCAATTTGACAAACTTTTTTTTTTAAAGAGAGAAGGACAGTTAGAGAGAGACAAAGAGAATGAATTTTTATTGAGTCTTTCACATATCTTTCATTGATCTGACACTTAGTTGTGTATGTGGGTGCTGAGATTTGAACCGTGTATTTGCACACACCAGGCAAGCGCTGTAACTACCAAGCCAACGCTCCAGCCCCAATTTGACAAACTTTTAAAGTCAGCATTCTTTAAACTGGTTAAGTGATCCAAAAGAAAGAATGTGTTTATCTTTCACAGCTTCAATTCATTCATGAAGTAGTTTAAAAAGGACTTAAGAGATTCTAGGAAAACTACCCAGTGACAGAACCCAAGATACCACAGCCCACAGCCTGTTATCACAAAGATTCCTGAACTCTGTCTAAATAAAGCTTTCTCTGGAATGTTCAACAACCCTGATTCCTTATAGGGAAACTGGATCACTCAGATTTATTTCATTAACCTAAATTAAATGTTTTATGAGACATACACATATTTTTCACATTCTAAGAAAAATTTCCACTTTCTATTAGCTGATTAGAGACCACTAATTTATATGGAAAGCCCTTTGAACCACTTCAAAGAATCTATTCTGAATTAATTATGACTGTTAATCTTATATTAGGGAGCACTGTATTGTATTAAATGTAAACATCATTAAACATGAGCAGTTGCCATTAATACATGTTGTTATATCTTTTAAGAGTTTCAGAAATATCACTGCTTCAAAATATAATCATCCTCTTTGATTCTGCTTATTGTATCAATTTTCACAAATGCACTAATTATCTGTGTATTCCTCAATGCTTACTGCACATCTGGAAAAGCGGAAAACTAAACAAGTACAATATTTATTATGTAGTGTATGTCGCCAGTTACACCTTTAAAAATATGTTTCTCACAACAACTACTTTATTGTCCCTTGAGGAGATTCTAAGACCACACAGTGCATACTTTATTCATTTGACTTTTTAAATCCTAAGGTGAATTTTTTTTACATAGCAATAGTATAACGTGTTAGATATTTTTTAAAATACCCTATAGTGAATAATGAAACTAATTATGTAAAACACACCTTTATTCAAATCAATACACCATTCCAGGTAACCAGTATGATACTACTTTCTCTTGATATGCCATCTTGTTTTCAATTCATTAAGGCCTTGGCCTAACCTATACTGAAAATTCTGGCAAGAAAAACATCCCACATAATCATCATAAATAAATCATTGCTCAAATTTTGTTCCATGAGGCAAAAGTCCCACAAAAATATCGGTCAGGCAAAAAACAAGTTTCTTAAACAAACATGCCTGGGAAAACTGTATACTAATCCGTACCCCTGCCACTTAAGAGATCCACATGCCATATTGACCCGTAAGGGCTTCTAGGAAGAACCTTGACCAAAAACCCCTGCTGAGGCTCCCTTAATCTACCCTTCCCAAACAAGAATCCTGTCCATTTTATATCATTTATCATTGTTTTTTAAGGACACCTGTTACCCCAGAAACAGGTGCTTCTGTGAAATATTATTTAGGGAAACATTGCTCTATTCTGACAAAATGCCATATTCTAAAAGAATTGGAGATATTGTCATGAAATTTTTTCCTTTTTTTTTTTTTGTACTGGGGATTGGGGATTAAACCCAGAGGGGCTTTATCGCTTAGCCATACTCCTAGCCCTTTTTATTTTTCGCTTTGACACAGGGTCTCATTAAGTTGCTGAGGCTGGCACCAAACTTGGAATCTTCCTGCCTCAGCCTCCTGAACCATTGGGATAACAGGCATGCACCACCATGCCTGGCTTATGAAATGTTTTTTTGATATAGGTTAAATTAATGGCATTTCATGTACTGCTTACCAGCAAAATGCCAAAAAGAAACTGACGCAGGTATGCTGAATTTGGAAACCTTAACAGCCGCGTCACACCTGCTTAATACAGCAGATTCTACAAGGAAATTCACTTTGTATTATACTTGTTTCATAGGAGTAAGGATGTGTGGACTCTGCTCATTTCCCTCAAGTCTTCTGCTAAAGCCTATTGTAATATGCTACAGAAGATCTATTTATTACATTACCTTTAGGGAGGAAATAAGTTCAAAGGGGGAACAATTTCTAAAAACTTTCCTTCCAAACTTCAGAGAATACAGAGAGAAAATCATGCGAAAACTGCCTCAGGCACACCTCTTGGCTCATATTTGAGATGACAATGCCAGTGTTGCTGGTGGTGATGCCTATTCCCCCCGGTGCACTGCCTGCATGAGGTTTCCCATCATGCAAAGCATTCTTATTGGCACTCCACTGTGCTGCAAGAAAACAATCATTAAGATTTAATGCACAAAAGTTTCAAAGCAAAACCAAACACCCCATGCAATGTGAACACAAATTTTCCATTTGATATTTCAGAATCAGAATTTGAAAGCCATCAGGACCCTTAAGAAGTCAATACACCTAAAGTGGTCGTACAGAGGACAAAATTAAAGCCAAGCAAAATTAACTATAGGTTTCATTCGCACTTATGCATCGGAGTACTACGATCAGGGCCTCCCTGGAACCCTGCTTATTCAACAAGTAAGTGTTGTTACGCTGGATACCATGCTCGATGTTAGGAGACAGAAGGGTGAATAAAACATATTTTGTGCAAAGCTTAAGTAGGAAATAAAAAACCCATCATTCAAGACTTGCTGGATGAACTCTAATGGATTGTCTGGCAAGCCACATACACCATTACTTTTGATTGAATGCATCTTTCTTCTTGTCACCTATGAGTATAATATAAAATTCATGTCAAGTTTTTTGTAAAAAATATTTTAAGCCCTGCAATTTATCACAGAAAAGCTGTCCTGTCACTAGTGCTAAAATCTGACTTGGGGGAGAAGAGAAGTGTTTTTCATGGACAAAGTTCCCTATCATCTTTTTTAAAACCAAGTTTAATGTTGTATCCCAGTACATATTTTTACCCTGGGGGACCCCCAAAGGGAATATCTGTACAGTTGCTAATCTCTATTACTTACCCTGCACTTCATTTACGTTGTCTTTTTTTTTTTTTTTAAACCGTGGTCATGTCCCCATGCTGAGATACAGAATAAGACCAAGATGAGAATCACATTCCTTGTGGTGAGACCTTCAATGTCCAGGTCTAGTTCCACCATATCCTCTTGGGTAAATTATTTAATCTTTCTCTGCCTCTAATTCTGCATAAACAGAAAAACTAAATTACTGTGAGTTAATAAAAGGAAAGCATTTGAACAATGTCCAACTAGCCAGTAAAGGTGCACAGTCACAAGAGAAGCAGGGTTTTCCCATTAAAAGGGTGAGACTCTAGGCCATCAGTATTTTCTCAAAGGCAGGAAAGGCCTCCCACACAACCCGGCAGCATAAAGGTAAGAGCTGTTATGTTTTTATGACACTGAAGTGTTCCAATCTTTCTAAATTTGAAGGACATTCATAAGCAACTGCATTTCCATAGCAACTGCCAAGTGGGTAACAGCCATCTCTGGAGACACACTCCCTGGCCAAGGGAGCACATCTGTACCACCAGTCACAGAGGGCCTGACTGTCCTCTGTGTCCTGAAGATCACACATCACAAGGATCCCTTGTGACAGATATTCTAAACTTATTTCACATCTTTCTGTTCGTTTTTTAAATTTTTTTATTATTATTATTTTTTGTACCTGTAATTGACCCCAGGGGCTCTTAACCCACCAAGCCACATTCCCAACCATTTTATTTTGTATTTTGAGACAGGGTCTTGCTAGGTTGCTTAGGGCCTTGCTAAGTTACTGAAGATGGCTTAAACTTGTGATCCTGCTGCCTCAGCCTCCCAACCTGCTAGGATTCCAGATATGCACCACCACTCTTAGCTCTCCTTTCTTTTCTTCACAGTGATAACAGATGTACTCTTCCTCAACCCAATGACAAGGGACTTGCAATTGAAAATCGATACTAAACAAATAGATCAATACTCAATTCTGAGTTGAAATGAAGGCATCCAGGCAGTAGCTAAAATACGCACCTTGATATGCCTGATTGTTTTAAATTGAAGGAACTCAGGAATTCTAATACACTGGAAGAAGCTCTTTATGTCCTGAAGTTCCATTATGTAAGCTACAGACCACATCTGGCAATGAGAATACAACAGCCCCTACTTTGCTATTTTATCAACCAAGAAAGAGTAAAGTCGTGTCAGAGAAGAGATTGAAAGTCCAACATCACACAAGAAACCAGACAAATTCTGTCCCGGCTACTGTAATGCTCCAGGCCAATTCATGTCCCCTAGAAATCATTTACTCTTCCTCTAAAACTGCGTACACCCTTCACTTCCCTCTCTCCTGGGAAGAGTGTGTATAACCTTTTGAACTTCACTGGGTGTTTGAGTGCTCACCCTCCTGTTATGCCCCTGTGTACGTAGTACACCCATATGCCTTTACCTCCATTAATTTGTATATTGTCAGTTTATTTCAACAAGCTCAATGAGAGAAACTTTCTGCAAGAAAAACTTACAGACATAAAATGATTCGATTTTATATGAAAAACAAATTCAACTTTTCTTATTATAAAATATCCATCCTAAATGACCAGGTAAGAGAGGGATGAATTTACCTGACTTAACCTCCTGTTGTGACATTTTTCATTTTTTCACACTCATTTTTAGTTGCCTTTTTGTTTTTATGACTACCCCTCAGCTCCTGCTTCTTGATAGAATTCCTAGCTATTTCACATTTCCTCATCTTTACAGATCACTTGGCATCTGCCCAAAAGAAAACTCTGCTAATAGATAAGTGGGGAAGAAATAAGAAATGTGAGCACTCTAGGGCAATTTGTCCTCTTTATGAAAGAGATGAGTTCTGCTTAATATTTGCCCAATCTACTTTCATAATTTACATTAATTAACATATCTTCCTTTTAATGGTTATTTCATTACTGTTTGTTCATGAGAAATCAAAAGAATACAAAGCTACCTTAGGAATCATCACCACTACTACTCATGCTACTAAAATAAGATTTAATAGACTTGTTTATATTTAATTTCCATTTTCACACTTATAGAGCCTACATATATACCCAGATACTGGAGGAACAACTACCAATAACTGGGGCAAAGCAAGTTTCAGGCTGGGTGTGATGTGAAGGCCAAAATTGAGAAGGTATTTTCACTGCCTATATTAACATCAGCATTCAAAGGACTGAAAGACTGGCTTAATTTGCAACCTACTTGAGCTATCACTTCAGTTTTTTTGACAATGACACTATACCATAATCAGTCCTACAATCGACACCCCAGAAGATCAAAGTTTGAGTGGTTTATGTGAGGTTTATAACCCAAACCAAATGGTCAGGTAGGATGGAACGATTTGAACACCACAGAAAGTGTCCTTTTCCTAGAGTATTATGTGAGATGTGTCAGGAATAATCATGAAGGACTTTGAAACTAGCACATATAAAAAAAACTAATGGTTGCCTTATCCAGAGCAGTCTTTGGGACTATAGTGTCCTTTTACTGTCTTTGAACTACTTTATAATTCCATAAATCGTTGAAAACAATACAAATTATCCTTATCCACAGAAATGCAAATTAATGATGTTCTAGATGAAAGCAATCGATTATTGCCCTGCAGATTGATCCTTTTTCATCTATTTATGAATTCCTTCCAGCATTCCCTCTTACTCATTGAATTTTGGCTCTTTAAATGCACTTTTGATCCAATTATAACATCTTACTGGTGCCCTCATTTATTAATGTTAAAAAAAATCTTTGAAATGTACTTGCTTATGCTTTAGGAGACTCATATTTAAAAAAACATCCTTTAACAGTTATGAATGATTTAATTAATTATTTTCAATTCTTTCTTCAACATTCAGCAAAAATAGAAGAGGAAAGGGACTATTGGAGAAATCTTTTCTCTCTCAATTATGAAATGTAGCTGTAAATTTTTCTGGCATTTATTGAAATCAGCTTTTGTTTTGTTTTGTTTTCAGGTCTGACCTCTTGACTATTGGCAAATGCCACATGTGCTTGTATATATGTACATTCACACACAAAAAACCACACAACATGCACACACACACACACACACACACACACACACTCAAGCAGAGCTAATTCATCACAGCTGCCAGTTCCCTCCTGAAAAGCATAAAAGGCTTCAATAAATGCAAAGACTTAATTACTTCTCACATCTGGAAAAACTTGAATATAAGAGTAGATTTATTGAAGAAGCTCTTTGCTTGGCTGTCAACACCATATCCAGAGCCAGAAAGAGAGCAGGCTTGATCACTCTTGGCAATTCTTTAACCCATTCAGAGATAGACGATCTATCAATTCATTCATAACATGGCCTGTTTACATGATTTATGAATTTTATGAAAACACAATAAAGTAAATAATTTCCTAGTAACTTATGGAGAAAAGCTAACTTTGTTGTGATTTGAGAACGGGTACAAGGGGGACGAGGGTGATATATTAAAATTTGGAAATAATGAGGAAGTCCTTATATTCAAGGAAACAAAGGCAAGACTTTGATGGACTGTAGAGCACACTGGGGAACACCCATTAGAACAATAACTTACATAAACACATACGAAATTAGAAAACTTGGCTCTTTAAAGAGACAGTGTGATAATGTTTCTAAAAGGGAAGGAGGAAAGTTACACGAGCTAACAGCAAGAAGACTTAGCGGAAAAAAGGACTGGGCAGATCTCCCCCAGAAAAAGCATATTTAAGCTGGAATTAAGCAAAGTGATAGGTTACAGGGAAGACGTCCAAAGAGCATTTACAAAGACCCAGGGACAAGAGCGGAAGGGACCAAAAGTTCAATGTCAATGGAGTGTACCCTAAGAGAGATGAGAGAAGAAGAGGAGCTGGGGATCTTGCAGCAGACAGAGACCTCAGGGGAGTGTGCGATGAAGTAAATGTATGGAAATCACTTATCCTAACACAACAAGCTTAAGCTGGTTTGAACCATGAACCCTTTACAAATAACACAGTTCCTGGTCAATTAACTGTGGAAGCAGCAGCTTTACAGCTACTCTATTCCCTTTATATGCCATGAACTTAATTTTTACCCCTTTATGTTATCATCAGCCAAATGATATATCCCTTGCGTATCTGGACATTATGAAAATTCCTAGTGAAAAAAGTATTTTCAGGTTTATTATGTCTGTGAAGGAAAGGACTCAGGGGAAATCCATTTATATTATATATTCCCAGAAATAAATGGAATTTCTGCTAAATGTGTTCATAATATAAATTTCACACTTCTACATTTCTACAATTATGATTTTATTATTAAAATCTACCTCCTTTTCAACTCTTTACTAAATAAGTGACATCAATGTTTGTACTTGAATCTTAAACATCAAGTTACCTACACCTCTGTTCACAAAGGATTTCTTCTCTCCTGAAAACATGATTTCATCATACTTTAAACCAAGTAAAATAATACCGCTGATGCTCACACATTCAGAATCGTTGGAACACTGATTCCTGAGTATTATTCCAATTACATCTATAAAGGATTTTCATGTGGAACTCAAAATACAATATCAAAATGAAATCATAATTAAAGTAAATATCTCATGAACACAGTTATAAATTGATACTCTCTGAACAGTGAAAACTGGTTTAACATATATTGATGATAATTACAAAGTCTCTGAAGACAGCTTAGTCCTTGCGATCTGTGTGAAAATCTGTGTGGGTGGGTGTGGATGTGTCTTCATCCATTCATTTTATCTGCTTGTATTTTTGTAGGCATTTTATTGGATGAGTACACAATATAACATAAGTTGGTCAATTTTGTTCCCCAATACTTCCCCATTTCCCTTCCCCTGGTCCCCTTCTCTACTCTACCGGTTTCCCTTCTATTCTCATGAAGTTCTCCCTTTTTTTCTTTCTAGTTTCCACATATGGGAGAAAACAAAATGTGACATTTTAATAAAGAGATCAGTGCGTTATTTAAAAAACCTAAGTGTTTCATTGGAATGAGATTTTCTACAATTTAAAAAAAAATTAAATTTCCAAATACTCAACAGAAAAGATCTTGAGCCATGAAGGCAAATAGTATTTCTCACACTGTTCCACAGTGGACCCAGCTTCTCTCCATGGAGACTGAGAAATGGATGCTTTAAAGCTGCTGGAATCTTGAAGAGCATCCAAATGCAATGAAGTGCTTTGAATCTAAAGATACTGTTACATGAAATGATATTCAAGGTCTTAAATTTTATTTGTATCGTCCCTCATCCAAGGTCTGCCAAAATTTTTGGAGAAAGATGAGCTGTACAAAAAGTAGAAGGCAAGCCCAAAAACTTTTCAGAACCCTCTCTACTGAGCCCTGCCAGGTACTGCCAAAGGCACAGAAAAATGATATGACAAAACATATAAAATTCCGTTTAATCCTCACAACATCCATTTCACAGATGAGGACACTGGAACTTAGAGTAATAACTCGCCCAAGTTCTCACAGTCAGAGATTCAAACACAGGTCCTAATTGCCTCAAGGTGTGTAAAACCTACCAGACCATAGAGCAGTGGAACACCGAAAGACTTTTTATTCCTTTCTGGTGGGGATATTATTATTTTCTATCATCTCCTTCGATGTCTAACATTAAAGGAATTGCCATTGCCGAAGGTTCTTTTAAAGGAAGAGTACGCCTCGTGGGATGGAGACAATTTGGTCACTGTGTTCTGTGAAAACAGGACCCCGTAGGACTTAGCAGCAATGGGGAAAGCAGGCAATAATGAAAACATTACTGGGATCCTTGGTCTGGCGGGAACCTAACTTGAAAATTCTTCCTGATTTTCACACATTAATAATACATTGACAAAAAGCACCAAACGTTCAATGCGTAACTATCATCTCTCCCGGAGTTTAATAGATTGGGTTTTTTTTAAAAAAATAAAAAGGTATTTTTTAATTAAAAATAAAGCAGCATAAGTGTGGAATTGGGGCAAGATGTGCATAAGCACATCTTGGTAAGCTGATACGAGCCAGCACCAGGGAGCACTGCAAGTGACAGCTACAGCTTACAGGTGACGTCAAATGGATGAAGACATTCCAGTCCACTGGAAGCCAATCTCCTGAATGTGAAAGTGGGCCTTTCAATGGCGTCACGCTGCTATTCCACCACACATCTGTACACTGATGAAATCACTCCAACAAGTAAGATTCCAGTCTTGTTTTTCTTTCTCTCTCTCTCTCTCTCTTTTTTAAGAGAGAAGGACAGTGAGGGAGAGACAGAAGCAGAGAGAATCAATTTTTACTGAGTTTTTTCACATGGCCTTCTTTGCTCTGACACTTAGTTGCATACGTGGGTGCTGGGGTTGGAACCTGTGTACTCGTGCATGCTGGGCAAGCGCCATAACTGCTGAGCCACCACTCCAGCCCCTCAATCACCAGAAACTAAGATCATGAAGTTTGATATGGTATTCTTAACAGTTGGGATGCATGCAAGATTAGTCAATCAAATGAAGTGAACATAATTGAAGGGGCAGAATTTCTCATATCCAAATAGATTATCTTTTTATTTTTTAAAGAGAGGCAAAGAGTAAGAAAGAGAGAGAAAGAGATAAGCTATTTTATTTATTTATTTCATCTGGTTTTTGTCTTTCTGACACATAGTTATACATGTGGTATTGGGGTTTGAACTTCCATCCTCATGCTTGCCAGGCAAACACAACCACCGAGCCACCCCTCTAGTCCCTAGATTGTCTTTCATATTTAGGAGCCTTGATACCCAAAAAGATTTGGTAAATTTTCTTCAAATGAAATCCAAAACAAAAAAGAAATTAGAACATAGTAAAGTTCACTGAAAACAATATTACAGTATTGACTTTTATACCATACACTCTGATTTACACAAAACTACTCTATGTAATTGACAGAAAAACTTGAGAATTTCTCAATTTAAGCTAGACTCTTAGAGGAAATTCACGCCAAAATATCTGACCAACGTCTGCATAAAGGAAATATTGCTTTTATTTGCACTTCAAGCTCACATGAGATTTTCATGTAACAGTGTAATTTTTTAATGTATGCCCTCTATCCATTTCTTATAAATCTAACCATTTTAAATGCACACAGAGGCTATTTTAAGGTTTTTCTATGACAAACTACCCTCCCAAAGTGAACTTTTTAAAAGCACAATTCCACTCTAAGGGTCTTTTTCATGTCAAAAATTCTACTAGTATAGAATTTGCTGAATAGGAGGCATTTTTGCTGGCATATGATGAAGTAGAAAGGATATTGTTACTTATGATTTTCATTAAGCTTTGATACTAATGGAGTATTTTCAAATTCTATTAAACATTCTTTCCTATAGAAATATCGCTCCATGTGCTTTGCATAAAGGTTGAACTTCGTTCCTTATTTTAACGTTTAAAACAACTGTATGTGTTTTCCTTTGACAGCTCTTTATGTTATTCAAATACTTTCTCTTGTACAAATAGTGTCAGGAGTTAGAGAAAGCTCCGGCATTAATTTAATCAGGGCAAATAGCTAAATTGTATTATCCCATTTTAAACAGAGAATTCATAAACGTGGGGTTTTTTAACTTAACATAGTTTTATATTTTCTTAACAAAATTTATGAGTTTAAAAAAAAAAGATTTTTCTGCCCATTAAATGCATCCAACTCAAAATCCAAAATTTTTTGGTAAAGGTATAGATTATCTATATTATAAAAGCTAATCTTCTGGGATAGGGTTGAAGAAGACTTTAAACTAAATTTTTAAAAATTGTGAATGATTTTACACTTCAACTAGTTCTTTATTTTTTTAAATTTTTTAAGAGAGAGAGAGAGAAAGAGAATCAGCTTTACTTAGTTTTTCATTTGGCTTTTGTTGCTCCAACACTTTGTTGTGTATGTGGTGCTGGGGTTTGAACCCACGTCCTTGTGCATGCCAGGCAAGTGCCATAGCTGCTGAGCCATAACTACAGCCCCAAAGTGGTTTTTTTTTTTCTCCAAAACAAAGCAATGGTGAATGTTCTGTTTAAACATGCACAGGTTCAAATTTTTATAAGAACTAAATATTTTTCAAAATATCATCAAAAATGAATAGATAAATGTATTAGTCTTTTAAGATGTTTGTATTTCATAATCAGGACTAGTGATTATATTTGGGACCATGATTTGAAAAACTGTAACTACTAACTCATGAACTATGCAATAATGGGGCTTCTGCTCCAAGAATAAAACACATGTGTGAAGTGTCATGAGGTTATAGTCAACAATAATTGAGAGCAGAGCTTTATTCTATTTTCTATGCTGGCAAAAATACTATGGCAGACCAGAACAGGATGGGCAAGAATGGAGAAAACTCAAAGCCCACAGGATCTTCACTGAATGAACCACAGTCACAGAGACCTCATGGGGCAAGGACAAACATGGGGAGTGCCACACTTGGCGTGAGCCCTGGAAATCATCACCCAAGATGGGTCCTAAGACCTGGTTCAAAACCCTCCCTCTAAAAATTAGACCAATATTTCTAGTTTGAAGATGGTATGATTATTAGATTGCCTACTTATCTAGTATAGCCTGAGTATCCCTAATCCAAAATCCAAAATTTGAAACTTTCTGAAAGCTAACATGCAGCCAAAGGTGGGAAATTACACACCTGACTTTATGTTGGGGGGCAGAGGTCATAGTCAAAACACAGGTGCACTAAAAATATATATAATTACCTTCAGGCTATGTGTATAAGGTGTACATGGAACATAAATGAATTTCATATTTAGATTTGGGTCTCATCCCTATTAAGTATATGCAAAATATTTCAAAATCCAAAACACTCTGAAATCTGAAAGATTTTTGGTCCCAAGGGATACTTAACTTGTGATGAACCATGATACAAGGATTTCAAAGATAAAAACATCATCTATAAAAAAATCTTTATTCAAAATTATTACTATTATTATTATTGTTTGTTTTGACTAACCTTTGTGTCTCATGGAAGACACATAGACTCTAGAAAATAAATACATTGGGATCTCCAAACTGAAGCTTAAAAATAGCCTCAGTGTGGCTTGATCCAAGATCTTCTATGTAGGACTACATATCACCTCACCACATACACCTGCCGTATGCATTCAACACCATGAAATTATATTGCTGAAATGCACTTTTTAAAATTCCCTTTGTAACATGACTATGGTTCAAAATCCAAACAGGTATGGCTAATAAAGTACAAGACATTTACAAACCCATTTCCCAAATACACCAAAATATTTTAACTATTATAAAAGTTCAGCTTTTAAACAACTACAGTACATAGTCGAGTTTAAAACTAGAACATTTAACTCAGTACACATACATAAGAAAATATAAGCAAATTCCATATATACATAAAAGAGAGATTTATTGGGGCTGGAGCAGTGGCTCAGCAGTTACAGCACTTGCTCGGCATGTGCAAGTACAAGAGTTCGAACCCCAGCACCATGTACACAGTGAAGTCTCAGAGCAAAGAAAGCCACATGGAAAACTAAGTAAAATTTAAAAGAGAGAGAAAGAGAGAAAGAGAGAGAGAGAGAGAGAGAGATGTATTCCCAAGACATGAGAAATCATCAGTGAGGTACCCATGCTTAGTATATTCATGTCTATGTGTTCTAAATCGATACAAACATAATCAGTGGGAAATTAAATTCTGATAGAGCCAGCAGTATGGCTTTGAAAAGCTTTTAAGCATTTATCGCCACAGTTATCTCATAGGGAGTGCAAGCTTGCTTTTCAGGCAACAGCACTGCCCAAAGCTCTAAAAAGCAGATTTTACCATAGCATTCAATCTGTTGCAAAAATTTCTTTGCAGTTTGACTCAATTATATGAAAATAAAGTTTTCATGTCATCACAAATGGGGAAAGAAATAATTATCTTAGTAAGCACTACCTTTCTTTATCTTCCAATTTAACTAGCATTCTCTTAAGGTTAAAATGATAACTTTTATGATTCTTCACAGTAACAGTATTTTAAATTTTCTGCAAATATGAGTATGTGAAAAACCAAAAATCATTTTTAAAAAATGAACTGTATGACCTCCACACTGTATTTTATACTGGTGTTGTTTGATGTTTGCAGTTGTATTACTAACCCCCCAAGGAATGCTTAGGGTTTGTGACTTACAGGAACAAATCAATGGCATTTGAAATACAAATGTACATTTGCTCAGATATATGGTATGTTCAATAGTTGATTCAAATTATCAATATTCAGACTACAATTAATAAAACACTATGTTAAATGATTGCAAGAAATAAAAAACTGAAAAAAAGATCTAGTTTTCCATACTCAAGATTCTTACAATCTGTAAGTAGGAACAAAGCCATTAGAGAATATAAAGACGTCATCAAAGAAGTACAGAGTATTGTAAGGTTTTAGAGAACAGAAGAAATCCCAAATATCAGGAAGAATCTAAATTTTCATGAATACCACTTTTGATTGTGCACCTTATGATAATAAGTTTGTTTTTCCAAAGTGAGAAAAACAGAGATTGGACGACATATCACAAAGACAACAGAACAGACACGCTATGGTCCCATGAGAAACAGATTCAGCAAGACAAGAGGAAGGTATAGGAACGGACAGACTGGAGACAGCTTCAAAAGTCAAGGCAACTGTTCGTTTGTTTGTTTGTTTTGTTTTGTTTTGTTTTAAGAGGGGACAGTGAGAGAGATAGAGAGAAGTAATTTTATTTAGTTTTTCATGCGACTTTCATTCCCTGGACACTTTGTTGTGTATGTGGTGCTGGGGTTTGAACTTGCGTACTTGTACATGCCAAGCAAGCACCGTAACTGCTGAGCCACCACCCCAGCCCTACAACTTTTTTTTAAGTTCACCATTTTTAAAATTTTTGTTAGAGTATTGTAGTTCCATATACCAACCAATGGAGTATATCTGACATATGCATAAACAAATAGAACATGGTTTTCTCCATTTCGATCCCCAGTGTCAAGGCAACTATTTTGTGTCACAAAGTTTTAAACATGGAGGTAACATACAAATCCAATACAGAAAGATCAATCTAGTTGCAGTATAGATGGGATAAGGCAAAGTGGGAGGAAAAAGAAAATCAGAAGACTTTTGCCAAATTGTCTAAGAGTTAAAGACCTATGCTAGGGTCACGGAAATGGATAAAGGTTAAGATTTGGAATGTATTAATTAAAGATGTGGATTGCACACGAGGCAAGATGTGAAGAATGAGGGGAGAAAGGTGGTGAAAGAATATTGAGAGCCATTGTGAGCAGAGGGTAGATTGACTCAGACATGGGAGTGGGCTAAGTCCACGACGGATGGAATCCTTCAGGTGGAGCATCAGCTACCAGTTAGATAAACAAAGATGCATGATTGGAGCTAGACTCAGTTTAGAGGGAAGAGTCAGAGTTCAGAAAGTCACTGGCAAATCCAGGAGCAAGCACACAGAACAATTTTCAAAGGCATCTCATAAAGAAAAGCAATTTTATTCCAAAAGACACCACTGATTCTTCAAACTGAACATAGGAAAAGGAACACTCCTGAAACCAAGTCTGTCATGAGGCAGAGAAACTCTATTATGATTCTTAACAGCATAGCACAGAGTGAAGACCTAATGAATAGAAGAAATAAATGAATCTTTCACTCTGGTAACATTTCATCAACAATTTTTAGACATTTATATGAAAGCCACCAGGTTGGAAATTTATAAGGTCAATGTTTGAAGTCAGATCTGCAAGCTAAAAGAGCATATTTCTTCCAGATAAATAAACATTCTGTTTAAAGCACAGTTGTTAAAATTCATTTCCAAATGTTAGCATAATCTTAACACTTAACTTACATAGCATAGTAACACATGAGACGGTTGTGTTATGATAAACTCTTATTAACTCAGTCTTCATTTCTGAAACAGCCTTTTATTTCCAACATGAGAAGTGAAACAAAATGAACCAAAAGGCGATTACCAGTCATTCAATCTAACTAGGTGTTTAATGAGAGTGAATTACAAAATTTCAGGATTCAAGAACTATGGAGTTCTCCATATCTCAGTCTATACAACTTTTAAATGTACCTGGGAAACTACAAAAGGAGGGAGGGTGGGAATGGAAGCAAACATCAATTTTAAAAAAATAAATAATTGGGGCCAGAGTGGTAGCTTGGCGGTTACAGCACTTGCTTGGCATGCGTGAGTACGCGAGTTCAAACCCCAGCACCACATACGCAACGAAGTGTCCAAGGAATGAAAATCACATGAAAAACTACATAAAAATTGTTTGTTTCTCTCCCCCTCTCACCGTCCCCTCTTTCTTTAAAAAAATAAATAAAAAACAAAAAAATAAAATTTTAGGGCTAACTATAGCTCTGTTATGAGACCTTTCTTTGGTACCTCTGAAGAAAACAATTTAACTTTTCCTTTTTTTCCTCTCTTGATTAAAAGCTTCTAATTTTGTTTTGGTATAAAATGTTTCCCCAACTTAAGTTCCTCCAGACAGTGCCTGATTATATTCCGCTACTCTAGTGACGGGTCAAGGCTGTTTAACAAGGAATATACGGTATATGTCCTGCAGAGTACTGACATGCAAAGAAAATTATTAGAACACTTATTAACTTTTTTTAGTTCTCAAATTTAACAAAGAAAACTTTACTAATCTATGGATCTATAATAGCACATGTATGCCATTTACAGTAAATGCAAAATATACGGGGGAAGGAGTACAGATTTATATTTACTGCAAGGGACTGAATGATGAAAAAGGATGCATCAGCACAGTAAATCAGAAAACCTCCTGGAGACATGAGCTGCACGTGGTTTAGAATAAAATCCAATGCCTACCTAGCACAAAGCTGATAATACAGTATTAACTTTTAATAAAATTAAAAATCAGCCTATAGATCCTGAAGTCTACCATTTTCTTCTCTCCCAGTACACAGACATACACAAAATCCTACTCAGTGTTGTTGGCAAAGTCTTATCCTCTGTAATAACCACTAATATTGCAATTTCTCACTGGCCTGCTCCATTTAATCCACTTCTTTCTTTAAAGTGGACTCTGCATGATTTCTCCAGGGGAACAAATGTATAATGGCCATTTTCTCATCATTCTCACCGATACGTCTATTGCTGCCACCAATGGAAGGACATGCAACTCACAATGCTGAGCCAGGCTGCAAGCTGAGGTGGTTCTGGAAGTATTTTATTTATTTCAGCTTGAACATAAAGCTCCAAGCTATCCACATTTCAGCCACACATCACTAAGAATCATGTATCTCTTTTGTAAGTCGGAATTTGGGACATGTGGGAAAGGTCAGGAAAAATGAAGGTAGTTGTGTGAATTTTGATATAAACAAACTTACTGGGAGGATATAAGGGCCAACCCAGGTAAATAAACTCGCTCTGAATAGCACATTAAACACTGAGCAGCACATTCTTCTCTTTTATTTTTAAGAAGCTTCCTGGAAAACAGGCAAAGATCATATTAGTAATATCTGAAGGAACAATATTTTTAACCTACTCCTCTTTTTTTACATGTATATACTGGGGATTGAACCCAGGGGTGCTTTACCTCTGAAATACAACCCCAGGCCTTTTTAATTTTGATTTTGAGACAGTCAGGGTCATTTATGTGTTTGAATCCTGAACAAAATGCAGGCTAACAATCTCAAATTCAATCATGACAATAAAATACTTTCCATTTTCCAAGTTTGAAGGTAATAAATATTTACACTGTAAAATATATTTTTGTTCATTTTTTCTTTTTTAAAAAGACACAACATGCTCAAGAGTTTTCAGACAGGGTCTCACTAAGTGGCTGAGGCTGGCCTTGAACTTGCAATACTCCTGCCTCAGTCTCCCAAGTGGCTGGGACTACAAACATGTTTTCACTGCGCCTGGCTAATTTCCTCTTCTTAATATCTGGTATAAGTAATTCAATTGTGTTGAAAGAAAAATGATACTATTAATGAAATTTAATATGAGGATTGAGGAAATATGGATAAACACTTCTGTTAAAATATTAATACATTAACAGGATCCAAAACAATACATGCAGGACACAGTGAACATAGTGATTAAAACGGATGCTGAATAAACACAGAATTGGAATCAAAGCTCCATGATTTACTCACGCTGTGAGGTGGGTAAATTATTTAATGACTCAAAGCAAAGTATTGATTTCTCTTCAATAATAATGCGATCACAAGGACTGTGTCCTCAGACAGATTTGTCATAAATCAGATAATATCTTAGAGCACTTGAATCAATGTATTTAAGTTGTAAAGAAATACTTAATATTTTGTCATTCTCTCAAAATAATTTCCACTTAACATGATCATAATAAAGCAAAAGATTGTGCATAGAGAAATTCTGGAAGGAATTAACCAAAGAAATATATTTCTGAGCATCAATAATGAGGTTCCAGGGGTTTTTTTTTCATTGTTATCACTATTGCCCATTTCAAAAGTTTCCATTTGTTTTTAAATGTACATGTTATTCTGATTAAAAATAAACTAAACTATACATTATCTTAAGTATTTAAAACTAAGAAAATGGCTGGGTGCAATGGAGCACAGCTGTAATCTCTGTGGCTCAAGAACCTGAGGCAAGGGGATTGCAAGTTCAAGGACAGCCTCAGCAACTTAGCAAGATCCTAAACAATTTAGCTAGACCCTATCTCAAAATTTAAAAAAAAAAAGTAATTCAAAAGGCTGGAGATATGGTTCAATGGTGTAAGCACTCCTGGGATCAATCCCTGGTACCAGAAAAAGCAAAAAATAAAAAACTATGAAAATATTTTATGGCAACAGAAGATATTCAGCCTGGATCTAGGTCTTTGCTGGTCCATGTTTTGTGAGAAAATTAAACATTTTTTAAGAAAACCATGCAATATATTGATGGAAAACATAGGTTCTGGTACCACTCCTAACTAGCTGGCTGATCGTGGATGGGTCTCTACAACCCACAAAGCCCCACTTTCCTTCATTGCAAAATGGAGCAGAAGCAGCTATTTGCAGGGCTGGAGCGGTGGCTCAGCGGTTACTGTGCTTGCATGGCATGCGCAAGGACATAGGTTTGAACCCCAGCACCACATACAGAACTAAGTGTCAGAACAACAAAAGCCACCTGAAAAGCTAAATAAAAGTGATTCTCACTGTCCCTCTCTCTCTTAAAAAAAAAAACCAAGCAGCAGCAGCTATTCGTGGAGTATCTAAAAACTCTTCATTTCAAACTTTGTTCCTACAGTCACAGGAATCATGTTACCATCACTTTTTTTTAAGTATTGGGGATTAATTGAATCCAGGGGCACTTTATTACTGAGCTCCATCACCATCCCTTTTTATTTTGAGACAGGGTCTCACTAAATCGCTTGTGGTCTCACTACATTGCTGAGTTTGTCCTTGAACCTGTGATCCTTCTGCCTGGGATTACAAGCGTGCACCACCACACTCTGCACCATTACTTTTGTGGAAAAGGATTTTTTAAATAAATATTATAGTTTTTATTATCAAATCTGTGTGCAAAGAGAACATTAATAGATAGAATAGGATAAACAGTGTGGAAACTCCTTCAAAACCTAGGATTTGAACCCCCTTAAGACCCAGCTATTATCCCATGCCTGTGTATTTCCCAGAAGAGCTAGAATCAGCATACCACAGAGACACAGCTACATCGATGCTTATAGCAGCTCAATTTACTATAGCTAAACTATGGAACCAACCCAGATGTCCCTCACTGGACAAGTGGATTCAAAAACTATAGTACATGTATACAAAGGAGTTCTACTCTGTTATTAGAGAGAATGATATCATGGCATTTGCAGCCAAATGGATGGAGATGGAAAAAATTATGCTGAGTGAAATATCCCAAACTCAGAGACTTAAGAGTCAAATGCTCTCTCATATGTGGCAGCTAGAGTAAAATCTAAGACAGATAAAAGTTAGTCAAGCTCAATAATAAACTCAACATAGGTGAATTTTCACATAAGCAGGGGGAACCATAACTACAAAGCTGGGGGCAGAAGGGAGGAAGACAGGGAGAAGAGGGAAGGATTAGGGGAGTTATCAATGCAGCTAGAGAGAGGGATTAGGGGGATTATCAATGCAGTTGGGAACCTTCAATTCTCATGAGAAGCCTAACTATACACAGGCAGGCAAAGAGGATCAGAAAACTCAAATTTAATATACCAGTATTGGCTTAGTTCTATCTATAACACGGAGGTAAAGCAGAAGAGACACGGGAGCAGGGAGTAGCAGGGATCTGCCTCAACTTTGTCAAAATCTATATATGCACGCATATGTAACAACGATTCCTTCCAATATGTAAGACTATGTTGAACAAATAAAAAAATAAGAATAGCTAAACAGAAACCCAGTACCTATGCTAAAGGGCATCCAAAACAATGAGGAAAAGGGGGAGCCTTAATAAATAATACTACAGCATTGCAGGAAAAATAAATAATTGGGTCAACTCCTCATATCGCACATCAAGATAAATTCTAAGTGGAATCCAAATGTAAAATATGAAACTATGGGAGAAAACATTGGGGAATTAGTTTGTTAATTGTGAGTGTCAAGCCATTCCTAGCTCATAATCAAAGCCAAAGGGAAAAATAATGACAACTAAATATGTACCAAAAAAAAAAGATGGATAAACAGCTCACAGGAGAAAAGAATCGCAAGTGGCCCTCGACATATGACAGGTGGCTCAATCTTACTAAGAACAGAAATCCAAATAAAATGAAATGAGATCCCACTTTGTATTTCTTGTATTAGCAAAAATTCCGGAAGTTTTAAAACATATTCCAAAGGTGAGACTGTGGAGAAATAGCCCTGACATATTATTACTGATGGAAACACCAATGGTTTGACCCCAGTGGAGGTGAATTTGCCAATATCTAGCAAAAATACATATGCATTTACTTTTTAACCCATCAGTTCTCTCACAAAAAATCAACCCCCAAGAGTACAATACTGGTAAAAAAATATGAAATGATAAATGTACAGTATTATTCATTATAACAGTAGTAATAGCAAAGAACTGGAAATAACCCAAATGCTCATCAACAAGGGAATGGTTAAAGAAATTGTAGCACACTTGCATAATGGAGCTGTCAAAAGGTGCAGGGCAGATCTCCATAGACCTAATAATGAGTGATCTGCAGGAGCAGCAATCCAGGAAAAAAGGCAAGTCCAGAAGTGTGTGTACTGCCAGTTATCATGCGAAGAGTTCAGGCTATATAAACACACTGACTTGGGGCTGGAGCGGTGGCTCAGCAGTTATGGTGCTTTCCTGGTATGCATGAGGACACAGGTTCAAACCCAGCACCACGTACATAACAAAGTGTCCAAGCAATGAAAACTACATGAAAACTAAATTTAAAAAAATCGGTTCTTTCACTCTCTCTCTCTCACTGTCCCTCTCTCTTTAAACACACTGACTTACGTATCCAAAAGAAATGAAAGTACTGTGGAGCAAAGCTAATAAAAAGATTGAAAACATGAATTTTAACCAAGAAAAGGAAAGAATACAAGGTAAGAAATGAAGATTAAAAATAGTATCTCTCAGGGGCTGGGTGGCTCAGTAGTTATGGCCCTTGCCCAGCATGCACAATACACAGGTTCAAACCCCAGCACCCACTTAAACAACTAAGTGTTAGAGCAATGAAAGCCATGTGAAAAACTCAATAAAAATTGATTCTCTCTCTTTCTCTCTCTCTCTCTGTCCTTCTCTCTTTAAAAAAAAAATAGTATCTCTTCCAATATATTTAATTTCATGATGTTGATTTTGAATAATCATGTTAACATTTTATATAAATAAAAAATATATAACTCAACAAATCAACCTCTAAAATTCAAAACCATGCAGAAATAAATAGGCTGAATTACGTATTAAATTAAGTGAAATAACTATACAGAAAAGAATTCTAGTATTTTGGCATTCTACCTTCAGATTATTGGGTACTGACAGCATTGTTATTTTGAAAATGCTATATTTTTATCTTTCAGAAAACATGTATTTACTAGCTCTGTCCACCGAATACATCCAGAAGAAATGGAAAAACACATCAATGGGCAATCAAAATATTAGACTATTTTCAATTTTCGTTCACAAACAGTCTGAGATAACCATCAAGAAACTGAGTTCATGACTTTTCCTCACTCAGGAAATAATGCTGATACTTTATTTAAACTGTTAAGTCAATACAAAGTAATGCTGATCCATGTCAAATGTTACATGTCTCAGGTGAAGTTAGAAAAATATGAATAAGGGGCTGGAGTGGTGGCTCAGTGGTAGAGCGCTTGCCTACCATACATAGGACCTAGGTTCAAACCCCAGCACCACATACACAAATAAGGGCCAGAGAAATAAAGGCCAGATGGAAAAATAAATGAAATTGATTCTCTTTTTCTCTCTCTTAAAAAATGAAAGAAGTAACCAAGGGGCAGGGTTGTGACTCAATGGCAGAGTGCGTGCTTTCTCTCTCTCTCTTTCTCTTAAAAAAGAAAAGAAAAATATGAACACATTCTCATACACACACACACACACACACACACATACACCTGGTTACTGTCCATTTGCCTCTAACACAGCTGCACTGTCTCCCTCCATGTCCTGGGAAATGCCCTGCACACTGCACCAACTTCCTAACGGCTCTCTCCTAACTAACTTAGGCTAAAGGAGGCAGGAACAGGACATGGGAAGGCGGAGAAGAAAAAGGAAGAGGTGTTTCTTCCCCATGTCCTCCCTTTGGTGTCCTGACTCCAGTAGTGGCTTAATCCCCGCAGGTCTGACTTGCTCTGGGTGGGCTCTCCTCCACAATCCCAGTTCTCCGCGGGCTTCAGCCAAAGGGTATTCCTGACTGCCTGAATCTCTGAGCGCATAACTATCCCTTAAACACACCCACAGCCCTGTAAATTGCCTCATTAATTCCCCATCAAGCTGGTTTATTCTGTTTCCTGCTGAACTCTGACCAATATGAGAACACATGCACACATCCATATACATGCACAATCATACATGCACATGTATATGTGTATGCACACACATGCATACCCAGGTATATGCAAATATGCATATGTCAGGAAACAATACTGACTCTGTATATACACAGTTTTATGGCCACACACATACAAACATACGTTTTTTTCAAACATACATTCTTATATTTATACACACAAATACAACACATGTAATAAGCACATTTATAATTATACATGAACATACATATATGCTTTGTAAGGTTGGCAACAAACCTTATTATAATTTAATGTGAAAATGTATCATTTTTGGAAAAGAAAATAGAGGAGTTAATGGTCTCCTAAGTATGTTCCCCAAATTGCTATGGCTCTAAAATTTTATGACTCCAAAGCAAATGTCTAGACGCTGGATGGCCAAGCAATACCCACAAAGAAGCCACAGGGTCAAGAGAACGGAGCGTGCACCTGGAGAGCAGGTGTCAAGGGACAGCATCTCTGATCTGCAGGAGCCAGGTATGAGGTGAACCAAGACTTGGACATCTCTGTGACTCACTGACTCCTCTGTGCCCTAGGGATGGGAAGAAGGGCCCTGCCTACCTCACCCGGTTGTTGGGAGGCTTCAAATGCACTAAGTGCTTCAGAAACATTAAAAGCATAAAAAAGATATATCTCATACTGTTTAACCAGGATCTGTACCCTGCTACCCCAATAAATTCATACAGAGTCACTTTCCGTCCCTCCCTCCCCCACCAAAAAGCAAACTCATCCACTTAAGAGCACTCAAGACTGAAATGAACCTTGAGAGAAAAGTCCAGTCTATTCCTTCTAATCAGCAGGACTGCATCAAAACCATTATGGACAGATGGGTATTTTGTTCTATTTTTAAAGACCTCCGGGGAAGGAGATTCTACAAACTGTCTCAGCAGCTCTCGTGCCAAAGCATTGTAGGATGACTTATAAATATATGAAGAGTTGAGGAGGGCCTCTGGCATGCAGCCCAGCATGCGCATGCACACAGGAGCACACCACACTGCGAAGGAACATTCTGGAAATTCTAGCCATCCCTTTGATTGTTCCTTCAGAAATTAAGTAGAAGAGTAAAAGACAATTCTGTGCTAATAGAAAAGATTCTAGAAAAAAATGTAAAATAAAATGATAATACCAAACACAGAAATAGAACCCTTCATATAGAAATGAGAGTGGGGAGAATGGAGGGAAGCATTTTCCTCCCAGTGCATGATAGGTGCTCAGTAAGCTCCTACCATGATTGTTAAATACATGTGTCCAGAGAAGAGCAATCCGCCTCTCAACCATGTTAGTAAGAAATGCTTCCTTGATATTCTATCTGGAAATGATCACAGTGTCTGCTCTAATACTGAAGCCACTAAAGTTTGAATTTCATTCTTTAACACAGGTATTAAACTTCCAACACCTATTCTCTACCAACATAGGTAGACCCTGACCTTAGTTCCAGGCCTCAGAGCTCCTCCTGTGAAGGAACCCAGCAGGAATAAAAGGAGGGAGCGGGTGTTGGATGAAATCCAGCCTACACATCTTTATCTAGCCCCTTTCTAATTCATCTGGGCATCTTGGCTAATTTTGAATAAAGGCTCCACGCAAACTGCAGCTTTTTTTTTTTTGGTCCCCAAATTCAGGTCTCCAGGATTTGAAGTTTAATATAAACTCATTCAATACCAATTTCTAAATTGTTGATTATCAAGTAGGGCAATTCTGCTCCAAGGGGACATTTAGCAATATCTAGGGACATTTTTTTGACTGTCACAAATAGGGGTTCTTAATGGCATTTAGCAGGTAGGGGCCAGGGATACTGTTAAACCTCCCATATGGAACAAAATAGTATCCCACAGCAAAGAACTAGCTGGCCTAAGATATAAATAATGCCAAGACCAAGGAGTCCTGCGCTAGATTCAAATCCTTTCTACAAGGCCTTCTGCGACATGAGTTTTTCCTACAACAGCGTACAGTAACCGACCTGCTGCGGTGTGTGCACCTCTGTTTACTGACTCCACAAATATGTATTGAGTCTCTGTAGCTCTCCACTAGAAACAACGAAGAAATGCAGCACACCCCTTCAGAAACTCACAGCAACGAGTTGGAAAAGGTTGTGTAAAACAGAAGGCATCTTGTCAGAAAGAAAAAACCCAGAAGGTAGCCGGCATACAACCACGAATACTGTTTCAAATGAGAGAAAATATGGATGGATAAGGCCTCCTGAACCAAGTCTAAAGTTCCTTTTTCTTACTTTTTTTTTTTTAATTAAAAAAGCAGGGAGGGGGAGTTGATAGACATGAAATAGAGAATGGGTCGAAGCAATTTGGTTTCGTGTGCTCTATGGAACGCTGTAGAATTTTCCCCATGGAAAGAGATTATAAATGATAGTTCAGTTACAGGTCAGCCCAGAAAAACTTCCTTGACCATAAGCCAGCTGAGGTAATAAAAGTGGAGGAGTCCTGGGTATAAGAGCCTTGACCTCTGGAACAGAAGAAGGAAAAGACAATGAGATTATCTGACCCCTTTCTGCTTCCCCTTCCCCTCCCTGCTTTCTGCCCCTTCCTGGGCTCCACACCACATTTCTTAGCAGTAAAAGTAATCCTAGAAAAAATTTAACTATGTTTTTAAATTTAAAAACAATGTATATAAAACTTCAAACTATACCCACCCCAAAATCCTATCTCAGACTCAGGTCCCCAGGCGCCATTTTTAGAGGTAGCCAATGTCACTGTTCACTACATTTCTTCCAAAAATATTCTTTGCATACACTCAAACACATTCATGCACATATGCATATATAATCTTTCAATATATGTAGAAATGGGAACGTACTATACAGACTGTTGGGCACTATATTTTTTACCTATTAACCTACTTTATATTTTTAGTGGTTGCAAAACATTCCATCATGTGCCTGTATCATTTATAGCAACATTAAGACAGCTCCTAGGAGCCAGGCATGGTGGTACATGCCTGTAATCCCAGTGACTCAGGAGGCTGAGGCAGAAGGATTGCAAGTTCAAAGTCAGCCTCAGCAACTTAGCAAGACGCTTTCTCAAAATAAAATATAAAAAGGGCTGGAGATGAGGCTCAGTGGCTAAGCATGCCTGGGTTCAATCCCTCATACCCTCCCCCGAAAAAACTAGATAGCTCCTAGGAATATTGTGAGAAAAAAAAAGTTATCTTTCCTCTTTCAGCCTAGCATCCCTAACCCCCGTTCACAGTGTAGAACTGACCCAAAACCTTCAACTTGACTGGTCCTACTCTACATGTGCCCTTCCCTCAAAAGAATGGACTTCTTCATTCCAGCTAACAAATGGACCATCTCTTGGAGGGGCTATTCTGACTTATCTCCTCCTGAAGAAAGCAATCTGATTCTCACTATTATGGAAATAACTAGTAATTCAACCCTCATAGTTAGAAAAGGAGATATTTGAACCAAGAAAAAAAATTTTAAACACAATAGGAAGCTATCAAGAGCATACAATTTTGGGTTGGGGGTGAGCCATATTGGCTATTAACTCATGACGGAAAATCCAGGTACAGACAGGTTCTTCTAATTAATATTTTTGGCAATCACTTCTCTTCTTTTAGCTAAAAGTTCAATTTTTCTTCAAAAGTTCTCAGATTTTTTGCACTATTCTTATTCAGTTGGAGAACTAGGAAGAGTACACAAATTGTCTGCTCTGAAATCCTATATGCCATAAAAAATACCAATATCACTTCATGAAATGCACAGAAGATTGCCTGTGTAGCTACTGGCATTTTTTGCTAGACTGCAGACAGAAGTAACTGCTCACCTTTCACCAGGGTAAGACTGACACAGGCTCATTTCTGAAATTATATTCTGTTTGGAGACAGATCTGAAGAAAATGCTAAAGAAATGTGGTAACTTGGAACAGGTTAATTGGTGAGATTTATATTAGTGAAGTATGATTTATATTAGTGAGATTCTTTTGCTATCCTTTATGAAACTTGACTAGTTTTCCTAAAAGAGCCCAAACAAACTTGTGATTTGATTATATGATATTCTGCTTCTTTTACAGCCCCCACCATTTCCTCCTTTTTCTTTTTGTTAATTTCCTATTGTAAGCTGTGGCTTATAAATGGGATGCCAGATGCTCTACCTGTATACCTCTATGAAAATGATCCACAGGTTGTCCCAAGGCAATAAGAGTATCAGATATTATGTTCTAGGGATTTCTAGCACATTCTGCTCTTCAGGGGCATACTAGTATACGACTTAAGTTCCAAGAAAGGAATCTGTCCCTCATTACCTGGAGTAGCCAGGAAGTTTTTAGTTGGATTCCGGTAAGCTGAGCAGGTACATGGGAATAGTGTATGATCTTGCATTCAGCAAGAGCTGCAGTATGAATTCTGCACCATCCAGGTGAAGGGTTATGCTAAGTAAGCTGGTAACAGTATTCAGGAGAAAAGAATGCAAAAGGAGAGTAAACATGGATCAGTTTCATTTCCAAATAAAGCAGAAACTAGACCTACGAATATGCCTGTCAACCAAGCACAACCTCTCAGGCAAGACATAAAAATGCATAGATGAAAGAGACAAAGGCCGCCTCCCAGATGAAATCACAGTGGAGTGGGGAGAGGATAAAAAAACTAAAAAAAAAAAAAAATCACAACTCAGCAGGAACAAGAGGAGAAGTTGAAGATGATGAATTCCTGAATGGCCCAGGGTAGACAGACCAGGGAGATTTGGAGAGGAGCGTGCACAATATCAATGATCACAGACTAGGGTGATGGAAGATCAGGTGCTAAGGATAACTGAGCTTTCTGCTTTGGCTAGTAGGTGTCTGGTGATGACATTAAATAAGGTAGAAAATCAACAAAAAAACGAGGAATGCATGAGTTCAAGTTTGGGACGTGCTGAACTTAGGATACCCACAGAACATTATGGTTGATTATAAACTTTAGTTGAGCCCTCTAAAACTTATATTAACTTTAAATTATTCCTTAAAAGTAAATAGATCTTTTCTTCACAAGGATTCTTAATGAAAGCTTAACCGTCTTGAGACCAAGGGAGAGCATCATCAAATATGGAAAAAGTTCATAGCAGCCCTTGGTGCTACTAAATCCACTACATGGAGCAAACATTGGTCATCATGAGTAATAAATGAGAAACATGAAAGGGTTGACTATTAGTCCTTAAGCTCAAGGACAAGGAGGGGGCCTAACTATAAACTGTGTATCCTCAATTCTATCAAAGCAAATTAAGCAACAGTACATTAAATCCATACCCCAAGAGTCATAATTTCAACTACTTAAGTGGAAAATCCAAACATGTCCTTTAAGTGTCCATGTAAATATCTCTTGGTAGTATAAACATAAAATATCTCTAGTGAAAGAACACACAGAATGCCTTCCATGTTGTGTGAGGTCTAGGGACAGTCTGTGAGCAGCCAAAGAGCCAGGGTTCAAATCCCAGTTTTGAAGCCCTGAAATTTTAAGTAGTATAAACTTTCTGAGGCCACACTTCCTAAACTGTCTCTGCTCACACTGGTGAGATATAAACCATGCCAGTAGGCATGATCAAGTACATATGTAAACTATAGACTTCTCATCCTTTAAGATAGTTCCACTTGATGGAAATATAATGAGAGCCACGAATTAGTTTTAACTTTGCTACAAGCTATTTTTTTTATTTGTTCAATAGTCTTACAGATTGGAGGGAATCGTTGTTACATATTCATGCATACATAGATACTGATATAGTAAGTTACAGCTGATCCTACTCCAGGATCAGCCCCCTTCATCTATTTTCCAGTCTCATGTCTCTTCTGTAATACCCCCATGCTATAAGTGGAAATGAGTTTATACATGTATATTAATTTTTGAAATTTCTAAGTTTCTCTGCCTGCCTATGTATAGTTTGGTTTTGCATGGGAGTCCAGTGTTCCCAGCCATTTTGATAACCTCCCTTTTCCCTCCATCCCTTCTCTCCCTCCTTTTTCTCCATACCTTCATAGTTATGGCTCCCCAGCTTATGTGAAATTTCACCTTTGGTGGGTTTATTAATTAAACTTAGCTGACTTTCATCCTATCTTCGGTTTTACTCTAGCTTCCATATATCAGAGAAAACATTCAGCTCTTAAGTCTGCTTTTGAGATATTTCACTCAGCATGATTTTTCCCATTTCCACCCATTTAGCTGCAAATACTATGATAACATTCTTTTTTTTAATTAGATGAATATGGAGTTACAATTGAGGGGGAATCATTGTCAAACAATCAAGAACAAATGTATATTTATAATTATTCAAGGCTGATGCCATGTCACGGATGCCCTCCTTGGGTTCCCTGTGATTCTATGTTTCTCCCAGAAAAACCCCTGAGTTAAATGTATATCTTGTGGAGGTCAGAGATCTCCTTCTGAGATGATTCCCCCGTATTCCCGCCCTCCAGTCTCCTAGATATCCTTCCTAATCCCTCCCCTCACCCTGTCCCCCACCCTACACTGCCAAGAATCCTAGGAAATGATCCCCCTGTTTGCATAAAAATTCATACATTTTGAGGTTATTATTAGCTTAGCCATCTAACATACTGTTTCCAGATGTATTCTAGCTTCCCCAAATGAGAGAAAACATTCGGCCCTTGAGTCTCTGAGATACTTCACTTAGCATAATTTTTTCCATCTCCATCTATTTGGCTGCAAAAGTCATAATATTGTTTTCTCTAATGGCTGAGTAGTATTCCATTGTATATATGTAACGAAGTTTTTGAATCCACTCGTCCAGTGAGGGGCATATAATAGCAGAGTAGAACTCCATGAAAAAATATATATATATATATTTTTTTTTAATCCATTCATCCAGCAAGGGGCATCTGGGTTGGTTCCATAGTTTACCTATTGTAAATTGAGCTGCTATAAATATTGATGTAGCTGTGTCTCTGTAGTATGCTGATTCTAGCTCTTTTGAGAAACTGCCACTCTGACTGGAGTGAGGTGGAATCTCAGTGAAGTTTTGATTTGCATTTCTCTGATTGCTAGTGATTTAGTACATTTTCTCTTATTTATTGGCTTTTTGGACTTTCTCTGTTGAGAAGTTTCTACTTAGTTCCCCAGCCCATTTATTGATTGGATTATTCAGGTTTTTGGTGTTAAGTTTTTAGTTTAAGTTTGGTGTTAAGATTTTATTAGAAAAAAATGGGATCAATACTCCACCACATTGATGTAGGCACTTGCTTTACAAGACTCTCATAGCACAAGAAATAAAGCCAAGAATCAATGGGTAGCATGCCATTAAACTGATAAAAGCTTCTGCACAGCTAAAGAATTAGTCAAGAGTGTCAAGAAAGAACCTACAGAATGGGAGAAAACCATTGTCTGTACTCATCTGACAGGTGACTAATATCCAGATTATACACAGAAGCTACTTTTAGCAATAAAAAACTGAATTAAAAATTATTATTTTTAATTTTGATTACTTCAAAATTACTTCAACATGTACATGATTACTTCAACATGTAATCAGCATAAAATTATTGATAAGACAGTTTATACATTTTAGCTATATCTTTGAAATCAGCGTACAGTGAACATATACAGTACATCTCAGACACCAAATCTTATTGGAAAAACAGAAGCGATAAATACAACAACAATCTTTGACCTTAAAATGCCTCTACCTTCAGCCTCACTTATCCATTATCATTTGCAGCAAAACAAGTTACCTTGGTTCACTATTTCCAATTCATAATCCCGTGTCTTGGTTTCTGTTTCCAAATTCACTTTAATTCTTGGTCATCTCACAAGATCCACCTCTACCGGTTCTATCATATCTGTTAAGGTTGGAGAACTTCAGGCTTGGCCCTGGGCCTTCATCTCATCTCTGTCTACACTTTCTCAAGGGGTTGATCTCATATATACCAGAGTTTTAAATACCATCTAAGTGATGATGACTCAAAAATTTACATCTCTTTTCTGGCCCTTTCCCCTAAGTTTCACACTACTAAGGGGAAGAGCTAAACGGTCAACTCCACTTGAATGTACATACCCAATCAAAATGGAATGTTCACCTCGCATTTCTTCCTTCTCTAGTTCTCTTCATCTGAGTTAAATGGCCATACCACTTCCCCATCTGCTAGAACCAAAATTTCAGGAGACATGCTTGCTTCTTCTGCTTCATCACTTTTCACACACACACACACACACACTTCATCCTCCAGATGTTTATTTGCTCTACCATCAAAGCAAAACTGGAGTTTGTCTTTTTCCATTTATATTGCTACTATCTTAATCCAAACCACATATCTTACCTGTCTCCCATAATCATTCCCTCTACACACTCCTGTTCCATACAATTCATTTTCTTTCAACCCATCAGCCAAGGTAATCTTTTTGAAAATGTAATTCAAATTGTGTCACATCACTACTTTAAAACTTCCAGTGGCCTCCATTGCAGTCATGGTAAAATCCCAATTGTTTATCCTAGCCCTGCCCCATTTCTCTTTTTACATCCCATACTACTCTCCCCTTTGCTCACTCTAGCATTCTTTCTATGCCTTCAATATGAAAGTTCTCATAGCAAAACTTTCACACTTGCTACCCACTGCCTTGAACCTCAATGAATGCCCTGTGCTTAGAAATAGTCAATAGAGGTAACTTGCTTATAAATACCAACAAAAGAAACAAAAATCTTCCTTGGAAGCATATGTGATCCAGGACCCAAATTTTAAGCCATAGGACTTGCCTAGAATGCTGTTAACTGGAAAACATTCAACACAGGCAAAATCCCATGTGCCCATCGGTGAGGGGGAACCTTTTAATCAATGCACATCTGTTACATGGATAGCCATGGCCTTACCCTATAATATGAAACACAAACCAAACCCTAAACTCACACTCAAGTCAATCATGAAAAACATATACTATCTGGGCTTGGAGAGAAGAGCTACAACTGTGAGCAAGCAATTCATTTCAAATTCACACCTAACTCATTCATAATTTTTTCAGCCATTTTTTCCCACAAGACAAAAAAAAATTAACTCCTAGGTACTTCAGCTCAAAATAAACTAACCAATAACTAAATAACTGATAACCAAAATAAACTTTCAATGGGAACATGTCATTTAAGTATGACAAAAAGACACACCGTAATTCTCAGTCCCCTCAAACAGCTGGTAAGGTTGAAATTTCTCAGAAATGGAATGCGAAAAGAAAGAAAGAAATCTTTAACACATCTTTAAGCTGCAAAACTGATATTCCAGAATCAGCTCTGTTTATTCTTGGTCTACTATGAACTGTCAACCTAAGGGACTGGAAATTGTACCAGTATATAAATAAATAAATTTATAAATGAAAAGAAACACTTTGCTATTTCAACCTAATAAACAGACAAACCAGAAGTATGAGATCAAAGAAAAATTGTCCTCTAGATTAACAAAGATACAGGATGGGGGTCAGAGACCACCAAGAAAGGAGGACTGCTAGCCCTTTGAATTCACATCAGTGGTCTGGAGAGGGTCCAAGCCCTCTGGGGAGGCTGTTTAGACTATGTGGAGAGTAGACTCCTGACATTGGGCTTTTCCAGCCTGGAAACATTCCTGGGCCCATCCAAGACACAGAAGCTATAGCACCCTACCATGACATGGGCCAAAATGCCAAAAGCTACCATGAAGGGCTGGAACCAAAACCCTCCCCCATATTTACCATCCTTTACAATCTTACAGGCATCCTAAAAGAAGCAAAGGAAGCCCCAACCCAAATGAGTTAATTTATTTCTAGGGATCAAATTCAAGTAGAAAGAAAGAAAAAAAAAGAAGGGAAAGAAAAGAAAATATTTCTTTCAAAAATGATTTCACTGCTAACAGTATGTAATTTGTATTGGAGATTTATTAGATCAAATGCTTTTTTGTGAAAACTGCTACATATCGTAAAATACTGTTTTTTAAAAAATCCTATCACTGATGGAAAGATCTTCAATGTGTGAACTTGCCATTCACACCTATTAGATACAGCTAAACCATTTTATTTGTCAATATTAACAGTTGTGCTATTTCTCTGCATGCCTTTTCTAGTCAAGGAAATTTTGTCAAGAGGACAAAAGTCAAAAACTGTAACCTCAGCAACCACTAACTTTGGGGACTTATCCCTGGGTACAAATGTTCATGCATATGCATAATTTCATCACACATGCAGACAGATGCCCTTGCATTGATTTGAACACTTGCATAAATATTCATGTGTACAAATGCTTGCATGCAGAAAAACCATTTATGAAATATCCAATTGCATAAATTAGGAACATTAGATACTAACTACATTAACACTTCATAAAATACACACATGAGTTTGTGAGACAAATAAATAAATAAATAAAAAGGCACAAGCCACTGGAAGAAGCCAAATTCTCCCAACGTATTTGCCATTCCTCAGGCATAAACTGGGAATATCCACAAACTATTTGAAGCCTTTAGATTAGTCCTAATTTTCGATTTATGTGATTCTCTCCTTGTCTGAAAATTAATCAGCCCTTTCTCAGAGTAAATTTTTAAATTGTCACCTGAGACCCCATGAGAAAGTTTCAACTTATTAGTCGCCAAATGACCTCAAGAACTAACGATTAATTTTCAAATAAATCATCCTCAAAACTTACGTGTTCACCGTTAAATGTCTGAACCATTCTTCAAAAAGTTACAAAAGGAAATAGAATTAAGCCCCATGGTTTGGTAAATTTGGATACAACATGCTTGGCAAGCTGGCGCTTGTCACCTGTTTCCCCCACATACAGTCCTCAGATAAGGCCAGCTACCATTTTTATCTCAGGAGGATGAGTATCTAGGAAGTCATTTCCTCATGACCACTTGGAGTTTCTCAGTTCAGTATGCGGCCAACTGGGTACATTAGAAGTTGCACCATCTTTATTTTTAGGCTTTTTGTAAAAGTGCCTACTTCTCCCTGCAACTCAAGCTCAGTCTTAGAAGAACAGTGGAAGCATCTCAGAGGCTGAGGGGACACAAAGCACTTGACACATTTATGCCCAGTCTAGAAAGATACATTTTTGATACAAGGGTGTGCAGCAGGGACTGACTGCTGTGTACCAAGACCTACTTACTGTTGAGTTCCTTGGCACATGGCTCCTCCCCGTTTCAAACATCCTGCAGTGAGACCACATAACTGGCCAGTAGAACATGGATGGACGTGATGTCCAAGCCTAGCCCTGAAATCTCTCACAATCCACTACAGGCTCTGTCTTTGCTTAACTGCATACCAGATGCAGCTCATCCTGTGGAGATGGCCAAGGGCCAGCTGGAGAGCAGAGCCACTAGATTAAAGGGGCCTAGATGGAGCCACGCCCTTTAACCTCCCTCTGTGCTTCCAGCCTGCCTTGGACTGTAACATAAGAGAGAAATAAACTTTTATTGTGCTCAGATTTAATGACTATTTATTTCAGTGGCTCACCTCCAAACTCATACAAGATGCAGCTATTAGCACATACAATGCACATAATATCTCATTAATAGAGCAATCTTTAAGACATTGCAGCATTCCTGCGTCAGGAGCAAAATGAGAGGAGGGATCTAGTATTATGGCAAGTTAGGTCAGAGCTTCTTAAGAGTTTTGACTGGAAATGAATCTGGACATAAGCTTCTATGCCATGCTACAGTGAAGCAAACCGCCACACACGATTTCATTTATTCATGGAACATATATTGAATGTTGATATATGCCAGGGAGTAAGTCTGGTGCTGGGGTTAAAACTATGACCAGCCACACTCCCTCAGGTCAGGGAAGCATAGTTTAGCTGGCTAGAAGAGAAAATTCAGTCTTCAACGTGGCCTGGTAAGTGCTGTAAAAGTCACCCCAAGGGAACATCTACCATCTCTCAAATGTGGATTTAGTGTAATACACAACACGGGCATCTGTAACAAAGACCACAAAACAAATTATTCATTTCTGGATGAAAAATAGCAGAAATGCTGAATCTGCCCAAGATTGTGCTAAACGTGACAAACGGCACCTAGGAGGCTCCAAATTATACTAACATTCACTAATGCTGCAGATGAGTATCAGCGTCTCTTTATCGAAGTCACTGAGCGCTGCACAGAAAAAATGCAGAAACAGAACTGAAGACACCCCGGGGAGCAGGCCCACCCTGGTGGGTCCATCAGCTGGAAATGGCATGGACTCTGACAGATCCCCGACAGTAATTGTCAATGACTACTCTGGAATTTGCACCTTTCAATGAAGCAGAAGCAGAAATAAAATAATACCTTTTTAAATGAAGATAAGTGTTCCCACGGAAAGATCAACTCTCTCCCATCCCACCTAAATCCTGATGTCCATCATGATGCTTATAAAGAAGAAAAACTTCAGGAGGGAATTATCTAAAAATCCTAGGATCATGAGGCCAAATTAGGAAATGATTCTTTTTTTTAACTTATAATAATATACATTGTGCCATGCTGAAATAATAAGAAGAATCTTTTTCACCTTGAAAAAAAATGAGCATCATTATGCCAATATGCTTATTCCCATTCAAAGGACTGATTTCTATGCTTATGACTTCAAAATTCTAATTTTTCAACATTATTTAATGAGGCTCTTAGTATAAAACTCTGAGTGATGGTAATTAAAAATACTGTTGCTTCTGGAAAATCCAAACAAAATAAAATAAACTGTTTCAAATGACAATAAATTTGAAGATTGGAAATACCATGGCTATATCTACAAATACAAAATGAAATAATTCTTAAAAGCATTTTCTTGCCAAAAGCTTTCCTCAATTCTTAGTTTCTTTCATAATAATAATAAAACTATCCATTCTAAGGCACTATGCCAAGCCTGTTGCTTATAGCCTAGGAGTTAATATAAAAATCCTGCAAATTAAGTATTTTTATTCTCATTGTATAGATGTAGAAATTAGATACAATGAAGTGAATAAAACCAGCCCAGGGTAAAGGAGGTCATTAAAGGAGATGCTAGCATTTAAACTCAGGTCTTGTTGCTTTCTAAAAATCAGATCTTGGCCAATCACAGTAGTTCACATTTGTAATCTCAGGGACTAAGGAGGCTGAGGCAGGAGGATTGCAAGTTCAAAGCCAGGCTCTGCAAATTAATGAGGCCCTAAGCAACTTAGCAAGACCCTGTCTCAAAATAGGAAATAAAAAGGGATAGGGATATGGCTCAGTGGTTAAGCGCCCCTGGGTTCAATCCCCAGGACCCAAAAATAAAATAATTAATTAATTAATTAAAATTTAAAAAAAAAAAAAAAAACCAGCTCTCAATGCCCAGTACTCTGCTGAGCAGAGAAGCTAGGAAAGCGCAAATAGCAAGGATGAAATTGGGACCAGCAGAATGCAAACTCACATCTCTTGTCAGTACAGCCCATGTCTTTTCTGTCCTGAATCACATAGTTAACTGTGTCTCTCCTCTGCTTCACTTTACAGTTAGATCTGGCCTAATGGCAAAAATTAAGTGCGAACTTCAATCTGATGGACAGCTTCTTCCCCAGTCTACAAACATTCCAAAAAAGCAGAAAGCCAGCTGCCTCCTCCTTGGCAAGTTCCCATTAGATCCAAATAAATAATGCAGTGTTTTCTGTGTTTTAATTTTCTTTAGGATTACTGCTCATTACGCTTTCATTTCTGCCTGTTTTAATTATTGCCTATTCGGTCCTTCAAAATGACCTTGTCATCCAACGTTGTTCAATAGACTTGAACGTTCGCCCACCTTGTGAATGAGGGTAGGTCAACCCTTTCTCAGTGCCATCAACATGAGCTGGTCTCAAATGTT
This sequence comes from Aplodontia rufa, assembly GCA_004027875.1. Lineage (NCBI taxonomy): Eukaryota > Metazoa > Chordata > Mammalia > Rodentia > Aplodontiidae > Aplodontia > Aplodontia rufa. Next base: position 62,128 of record PVKS010004557.1, read on the forward strand.
CTTTACAAGAACAAAACATTAAGGGGAAAAAAAAACGAACCTTTCATAAAAACACTCCACTTTTTTGCCCTCTGTTAATCCCATTTCAAAGCATAACATTTTGGGCTGCTCAGGAATAATTACCACCACTTTGCTTTCGATGTGTGATCTGGAAGGATTCAAAAGAGTACCTGCCAAGAGCAGCCCAGTGACATACACGGCTTTCTCCCCTCCTACATCAGGGCACGCATGTTTTCCTGGCTCTCTCCAACCAGACTAAACTGCTTTTCTCATGTTTATCAATTATATTTTAATAAAATTATAAAAGTCCAGAAAGGAAAGCCAATCATCCCTTCATGGAGCTATCGCCATAGAGGGAGCTCAATTTCATATTTTTATTTAAACGCTTTTCTTCTGAGTCATGCAAAGGGCTTTTCTCCTATGCTTTCCTTGATCCTCCCAACTTAAAATAGCATCAAATATTGTTATTTCCATTTAAGATGTGGGAGGAGAGAGGCCTGGTGACTGAGATGTATTGCTCTGTTAAAATAGGTCATTTTAAAAGTTGCAAGACACTTTCAAATTCATTATATAATCCACATATTGTAGGAAGTTATTTCTTGTGTCTTAGATGTCTTCCTATGATGCAAATGAACTTTTTTTTTTAAGAGAGAGGGACAGTGAGAGAGGGAGGGAGAAAGACATAATTTTATTCAGTTTTGCATGTGGATTTTATTGCTTGGACACTTCCTTGTGTACGTGCTGCTGGGGTTTGAACCTGCATACTCCCACATGCCAGGCAAGCACCTTAACAGCTGAGCCACCGCTCCAGCCTCTTCTTTTGCTTTTCACCAGGATTACATCCTCAATTCTCAGCGTGCATAAAACTAACGTGTTCAAAACTACTCAGTGACTAAGATTTGGTTCCTCCGCATACTGAATTTAGGAGTCCAAGGTAAATAATCTTAAACAGGCTTTCTCGCAAGCTTCCCAAGAAGACTTTCCCAGATAGTATTCTGAGGACAACAGGGACCCAGGGTCATGCCGTGAACCATCGATGTTCCCTGTATTGACCTGTGCTGATCAATGCTGATGGTCTCTGGCCTGTTTAATGAGTAAAAACCTAGTGACAATTTTGAGTCAAAGTTAGCTACAGTAGGGCTCGTCACCTAACTTTCAGAAACACTGTCAATAACAGTGTATCCCCCATTGCAGACAGTTTAGTTACCTGAGATTTTCTCTCCATATCTGTATGGGAACTAGTGTAGCATTTGCATGCAATGCTAAAGGCATACATATTTATACGGATTTGCACTCTCTCAAACCTGCCAACCTGAGATTGTCTGAGACTCGCTAACCCAGGCTATGTCACAGTCGGAGCGTGAGCACACCACTGCCCTATTTACATACCGTACAGACACCTTTGTTCAAAATTTGTCATTCAATTCTAAATCAATGCAATAAAACTGCCTAAGCTACTTTTTAAAATTCATCAACACACAAAGATGTAAGAAATCATGACCTTTTTTTCCTTTTATTCTCCAAAAGCCTATACTCACAAATACTAGAGCTATAATCATCCCAGCCTCAACAGACAGACACAAGGAGTCCCATACTTCCATGGTGGCAATGACAGTGGAATCCAACCTGCAAAGGGCCAAGTCAACCACAGGATTAGGTAATCTACTGCCAACACTTAAACTCTAGCCTAAAGTCTAGAGCTATTCTCTTATTGAAAAAAAAGTCTTTTAGTTACTCTTCAAAATCTTCAGAATAAAGTTAACATTTGAAGCTCATTAGACACACCATAGGGTCTCATTCTTGAGTCCTTGCATATGCAGGTCCCCTATGTGGTTAGTTCTTCGCCATCGAACACTCGCCATCACCAATTCCTCACTTGCCTCTAGCCTCATTCATTCTTAAAAACTTATCTCCTGACACCTTCTGTAAGCCATCTGTGACGGTCACCAAACCCCAGCATGGGTTAGGTGCCAATTCTGCCCCTCCCCATACCCCTAAAACCTCATTTCTCTCCTAACACACTGTGTTCTGTGCTCTGAGCTGAGGGCTAGCTGAGACTTCTGCATCCTCAGTTCCTAGCACAGTGCCAAGCACCGAGCAGGTGTGTTCTGAGAGGGAGAGACAGGGAAGGCAAGCATACTCAGAATGGGAAGCACCATGAGACCTGTACAGCAAATAAAAGCATCTGCCTCGTGTGAAATGTCTGGGGAAACTCAGAGCCCTCTTGCATCTCAGCATAGACAGGAACATTCGCCTGGGAGCATGGACCTGTGGGGTTAGAGCTCTATTCCGAGTGTCAAGAAATTTGAAACTTTTCAACATGGTCCTGATACTCTCTAGGTGGCTGCCAAAATGCCCTGTAAGAATAAATCAACTTCTGTTCCCACAAGAGAAAACTAATATCTCTGACATTCACTTGATGGCACAAGGACTCGAGAAAAAAACATTCAAGCAATGCTCCCAAAATCCTGGGATGAAGGAAAAATACTACATGTTGAAGTCAGGGGAAACACAAAAACCTAGACTCAAACCCAGCTCTGCTCTTTACTGCTCATATGCCATTAGGGAATTTATGTACCCTCCCTGAGTTTCAATGCTCTCATCTATGAGATGAGGACAATGACAACTATTTCTAGTGATTGTTGCAAAATACAAATGAAATAACAAACATGAAATACTTCCTGGCACATAGTAGGTCATCTATTTTGAGGTGTTATTATTTGCATCTTAAATGTCCTCAAAAGAAGGCTCACGTGTTAAAGGCTTAGTCATCCACCTGTGGCACTACTGGTATGTGGGGGGAGGGGGAAATTAGAGGCCTAGAGGAAGGAAGTGAGGTCATTAGGGCCCTGTCTTTGGAGGGGATATTGGGACCCAGCTCCTTTCTTTCTGTTTCCTGGCTGCCATGAGATGAACAGGCCTCCTCCGCCATCTACTCCCACCATGATACACTGAGCTGCACCAGGTCCAAAGCAACAGAGCCAGGTGACCACGGTCTGAAACTTCTGAAACTGTAAGCCAAGATAGGCTTTTCTTCTTTTTAAGTTGATTATCTCCAGTTCTTTGTTCCAGCAATGGAAAACTGACTAACACAAGGGGTGAGTGTCACTTAAGTACAGGCAGAGTCGCAGCACAGCGTAATGATCGGTAGACTCGCTTCCTGGATGGCTGAATGAAGAGCACAGAGAGGTGAGGGGATCCCTTACGGACTGTGTGCTTCAAGGTTCAAGAGGTCAAGCATGTTTTCTTTTCTCTAAAATCCATACACAGCTTTTACATACGGGAGTTGGCTTTCATGTGGCCTTTTCATCTTTCCAGCAGCTCACGATGAATATCTGTGTTTTCAAGAAGGTGTGGCCCTTACACTGCTGGTAGCAAGTCAAGGAGTTGAGGCATAAACCTAAATGAAACACAAGGGCCCTTAAGGGTCTTTCAAATGCTCTATTTATTAATCCAGGTACATGGATATATATGTAAATCATTGCTCTTCTTCAACCTGGACATAAGTGTCATTAGGCTATTTTTAATGTGTGATATTGTTCACAATTTAAAAGGGGGCTATAATAATATTGGGAACCTAAAATTAGGGATCCTAGGGATAGAAATCCTGGTGGCATTCAGCTAACTTAACGCATTCATTCTTTTGTCCACTTGAACTGCTGACTTTTTTTTTTTTTTTTTTGAGTCACTGATGATATCTTTGAAGATTTACAGCTTAATACTTAGGAGTCATTTCAAATGCACCTTCAAAGTCTGTTTCTGAATGACTGCACATTTTGACAATGGTCGACATGACTCAAAGAGCCATACATCCAAAATAAATAGCAAACTAGACTAGAGGTCAGAACATCTTGGTGCTATTCCCAAGTCTTTGACAGTATCAAGACAGTTGAAAGCTGGATTTCAAAGTATTCAGAAAACACTGACTTATGATCAGATGGTACTTTGTCCTGTCACCCTCACATACTCATTTGCTAGGGTGATGGCGAAACAGAGGCTATTTTATGAGAGCAGAGAAAGACTGGCAAACGCTGCTCCTGTCTTCCTGAAGCTTCTCTCAGGCCAACATCCCCCTCCCATCCCCTCAGTTTTTGGTACACTTGTAGCAAAAAGAAAGAAAGAAAGAGAAAAACATTAATATTATAACAGTCACAGTAATAATCTATGGAACCATCTGCCAATGCTTAAATAGCACTCATGAATTTAATAGTTGTTCATTACAATTGTGTTGCTCTTAGCCATTTGCAAATCACAGACACAGACATTTTTACTGAGAAATCTCACACACAATCACATATATACACACACAAGGTAGGGGTGGCAGGAGACAAATGGGAATAATGTGGGAAGCAGATGGGAAGACTGTTTCATAGGCAGACTGAGCACATGCTGCATACATAAGGGAGATAAGGGGACCCCCGAAAGGAGAAGAGTTCAACAAACTTAGAAGATTATAATCAGATGACCTAACACACTTCCACTCATCCTCAGGTTAGATCCATGTGTGTGTTCTGTGATTTAGAGTTTAGTGTTATTCTTGCTGATTTTTAAATTTATTTCATCTAAGGGGAAGCACCATAATCTTCACAGAATTTAGAACTTTATTCATTTTAATCTAATCCTAGAAACAGGAATAACAATGAAACAGAGGTTGGGAGTAATAGAAATCATTTTAACCCTCAATTCTGCCTCTTCCGAAATATGTCACCCCTTTTCAACCATAACATGAAGCCTAGGATCAGAATACAACACACCGATCTGTTCAGTCTAAATAACCCAATGTTGTGGTTTATTGAATTCTGTCAGTAACACTAGAGGCCTTCCATTTTATCAGTATATAAAAAAAATAGTTTTCCTCCTTCAAGAAATCAACTAAATAATGCCTTAGCCTTCACAGCCCTCAGTAATTTAATGCATCAAATGGCTCAGATGGCAAAACGTGACTGTGAAATAAAGTTATGAAAATGTTTTCAATAAATGCACCGGGGCGAATGGGAACAACTTTTGGAGAAAATGAGGGAGATAAATGGTTAACTGCCAGTACACACACTCACGCTGGAGGACACAAAAAGGTTCACAGCAGTTGTTAAATTCATTTAGAGAAACTCACTTTATTTCTCCAGCAGAGCTCTCACCAGCTGATCTGTACTACAACCTGCAGGAGTCTTAATATTCTCAGCAGGATCAAGATTCGGCCACACTGATTCAGCTATTTAATCTTGCAAGAGAACAATATTTGGCAGGAAAAGACCCCACAGCACTGAGGGGACGTCCCAGTGGTTTGTTGTCAGCGTAGATTGGGCCAAGAAGACTCAAGGAGGAAAACAAACAGCACTAACCAATGTTCATGTTGCTTTCCATGAGCTCTTCAGTCAAACACATGTGCACACTCTACATGTATGTGAAAGCATAGGCACCACCTCTGTGCCATCTATTTCAGATCTATGCATGCTTTAAAAAGGCAAAATGCTTTCTCACTATTTAGGATCCTGTCATAAAAAGCTCACAACTGAAAAGTACCACAATGGAGACTGAAGGCAGAAAAGGAGATGCATTAAAAGTGTCCATAATTTTACTTTTCAGTTTATCTTCTTAAACACTGAAAATAAATGGAGCAAAGTCAAACGAAATTTTAAGCCCATGTAAATATTTAAGATATTGATCTTTTTAACCATCCTGAAATTAATAAGATGACCAATCCTCTTCCACAACGGAACATTTTTGACATTTTATATGTAAGACTATGGTTGGATTTAATCTTTTATTTTGTTGAAGACACCTTTATTTCTTCACTTAAATTTACATTAAGTAACTAAGGTAGTTTGATTTAATTTTGAATCATATTTTCTTGGAACCTTGATGACAGGCAAATGGGGAATAGGAAAAGCAAATACAGAGAAACAGGAAAACAAAAGTTAAAAACAAAATTCATAGTAACTTCTCTAAACAGAAAGAGCACAAACCACAATTCAAGTCAATCACTAGTGCAGTTGTTCAAAAACTATTTTAAAACAGCGATTGCTAAGGATGCAATTTCCTGGGTTAAGTTATCCTTCTGATATTAACATGGTGTTTCCTTATCAAGCATTGATCACACTTAGATCATTAAATTTATTATCAAATAGATGTGGGTAGTAGCTACAGCAATTATCTGCTTATCTGTCGGAGGCTAATCACAAGCTTCATGAGGTCAGGGGTCCTGTCTATTTCATCCTTCACATCCCCCACCTCTTAGCAAAGTGCCTGGTATAAATTAAACAAACAAACAAAAAGTTTAAGCTAATTATGTTTTCAAAGGTGTTTATTTTGAATTTATAGATGCCCAAAATATTTACACTTGAAAAATACAACAACTCTCCCTTGCCTCCACCCACATTTCAGTAATGGTATCTCTCCCTGTACCCCAATAAGTTAGCACTAGGTGTCCCTGCTCTTACCAAACTCACGCCTCCTGCTTTTTATCCCCCAAATGTCTCTATATTCCACTGGAGTCCTCCTTTTGCACAGAAGCTGTCCCTGTCACTCTGTATGTTCTAGTATGGACATGAAAGAAATCCACAAAAGCTGTTTCTCTGCTTTTTTTGAAACCCACAGTGCTGGTGTAATGTGATACGATTGAAAAATCAATCAAAAATATAGGCAAGCCCCAAACTGAGAACTTTCTGGTTCTTGTCCTCTGAACTCAGTGACGTCTGGGAGGTCCTCACCACAGCAAGAGGTCCTTCAAACAGAAATTCTGTGACATCTTTCTATACACACCACTGCATGATTCTAAACAGCAGAAAAGGGACTACAGGAGACAGCCCAGGCAGCCATGAAAGAAAGGAAGGCTACAGAAGGAAGCATGAGCAAAAACATCAAGAAATGTAATTTGCATGACATAATTTTTCTAGGAAAATGAAAGGCAAATAAGAGGACAGAGCTGTATATATTTTAAAAAAATAAAACCCACGCTCTTGTGTCTAACTTCCAAATCAAGGAATGTTCCTTTTCTTTTCTTTTTAAAGAGAGAGGGACAGTGAGAGTGAGAGAGAGAGAATCAATTTTATTTAGTTTTCATTGATCCGAGACTTTGCTGTGTATGTGGTGCCGGGGTTTGAACTCGCATACTCACGTGTGCCAGGCAAGCACCATAACCACTGAGCTCCAGCCCCATGAGTTCTTTCATTGTATACTATTGACTTGGATTACCAATGGATTTTGAAATACATCACGGCATAACACCTTCTTTGATTTATAGACTTCTAATAAGCTAAAATAACATTTGACTATTATTCTTGTTAACTTAAAAAAAAAACAAGTTTTAAACTTACCATCCAAAATCCATTGAAATCATAATCATGTGGCACAATTATTAGTGATAGTCACATCCAGGATTCCACAAATATCTATATGAGGTTTTCAGTTTTTCTAACATTCATGATGTTCTCACTGTAGGTACGTCCCCAAAAGTATAACAAACTTGGGAAAAAATATTCAGATGCTTTTTAAGTTTAAAATTTATATACTGCAGAAGAAATTAAGATATTTTTATTCACATATGCCCAGCCCAAACTGCTCTCACAGGACATACCAAGTCTATATTCTGAGCTACATAATTCAACTAAGACCTAAAAAGTGTAAAAAAAAAAAAAACAATTACTAATGTAAGTTATTCTTGTTTTTTTCCCAATGACTATAGCTCAAAAACTACAAATAAATATTATATCTTTTGAAATCAAATGGATGGAGATGGATAGAATTATGCTTAGTGAAGTCTCCCAATCTCAGAGACTCAAGGGCCGAATGGTTTCTCTCATCTCTTGATGCTAGCATATATGGGGAAGCAGTAGCGCTGATGGCTAACCTAACAAAACTGCAAATTGAATGACTTTCAGAGTAATAGGGGGATGGCTCTATAGGATACTTGGAGGTGTAGGGAGTGGGATGGGGAGGGTGGAGGGTATATGAAGAACTCATAGGAGTCTGGAGATTGGGAAGATGGGGGAACCATCCCAGAAGCCGATGTCATTCCTCCATGAGCTACCCATACAATGCATGAGTTCTTCTGGGAGAACTGCAACAGGTAAAACCCAAGGTGGTTATCCATGATCTGGCTTTTACCCTCGATAACAAAGTTTATATCCATTGATTGCTAATGTTTTGATAATGTTTCCCCCTCAACTGTATTTCTATATACTTCTAATAAAAAAAACTACAAATAAAAAGAGCTTTTAAAGGGATAATTAAGAATTGGAAATAGGAACTAGATGGATTTTTTAAAATTAAGATTGTTCAGGTTGAGAATAGAAAGAAAGAAAGAAACCAAACCTAACTGTAGAAGTTCTAGGAATGGTAGAAGGTGGTATCAGCAAAATTCACTAAAGACACTGGCTTATTACAGTACACTTTGGATTTTTCAAAGCATCTGCACGAAATGCAGGTCACTTAATTACCTCAGTTCCCCAGGGATATATGGAGACTATTCCTCATTAGACTCTGTTATTGACTGAATTGAGCCCTCACCGCCCCCGCCCAAAAAAAGGTCGTATGTTGAAGCCCTAGTCACCAAGGTGACTGCATTTGGAGATAGAGCCTTTAAGGACATGACTAAGGTTAAATGAGGCCCCAAGGACAGAGCTCTGATCCTGTACTCTGTTGCCCTTATCAACACCAGCTCTCTCTCCCGCCATGTGCACGCACCAAGGAAAGGCCTTGTGAGGACACAGAGAGGAGGTGAAGGCAGCTATCTGCAAACCAGGAAAAGAACCCTCACCAGAAACCAAAGCTGCTGGACCTGGATCTGTGATATCCAGCCTCCAGCAACATGAAAAATATGTTGTTTCAGCCACTCTGCTGGTGGTATTTTGTGATGACAGTTCAAGCACATTAATGTAAGTCCTATTTTTTTTAGATACTTAAGTTAGCCAAAAAAAGAAAGAAAAGAAAAAATATCCTTGGATATACTTTAGAACAGGGCAATCCTTGCATTTCCAATATAAGAAATTCTTAGATGACATATTAGGAAGCAATAGGCTCCTCTTTACAAAGGAAGTATTGCTATCATCTTTCAATAAAACTAAAGAAGTCACTGAATATTTAAGTAGTGGGAAATGAAAAATAGGTATCAAGCAGCACAAATAAGAATAACAAAATTCGAAATAATTTTAAAAAGTAAGGACTCTCTTGCAAAGACGGGTTTCATGAGAAAGAATACACAAAAGTAGTTAATATTCATTTATTCAGTACACACTTCCTGGGTGCCTGCAGTATACTGAGCACTATTTTAGGCACTGACAATCTTGCATTGGAAGGACAGCTTAGTTCCCCATTCTGTTGTGGTACATCCCTAGGAAAGTTTTTATTTGCCTTGAGAAGTGGATGGAAAGTCAAGTCCTTCTGAAAGTGCACAGGGTGGTGGAGGTGGAGGAAAGCAGTCAATTCATTGGTTTTCAAATCAGGCACCACACGAGGCCATATCTTTACAAAATTCATTCTGCAGGGGGAGAAAACTAATAATGCAGCTATTGAAGCAACACTCAGAGCAATGAGGTAGAGGTAGAGGTCAAGGTCCGGGAAGAGAAGAGAACCACTAAGCCAGTACTATTGGGAGATGGGCAAAGGGCTTCTAGGCGTGGAAAGGGCCTGGGGCTCAGAGGGCAAGACCCAAGCTGGAGGTCTCCACTATCATGAAACAGCAACAGCCTCATACCCCAAGTAAAGGTCGCCTTATTTTACCCTAAATGCAATAGGGAGTCACTGACAGATTTTAAGAGTGGGTACAGCATAATCAGTTATGTATTTTAGGAAGAATTTGCAAGAAACCACGTGAAGAACATCCTGGCATGAGCAGAGGCAAAATGGTAGCAAGTGAGAGCAGTCAGGTGACATTCCAGAAACATAAGCAAGGGATAGGGACACATCCTAAATGAAGCAAGTAACAAGAAAGATAAAATACAAAGAGCCAAACTATCCAATCATCTTGGAGATACGATAGAAAAAATAGACTGAAGATAACATGGATGATCTTCACCTTCAAGGTAAAGAGGTAAGATATCTAGACGCACGAGATGCTAATTAAAACCAAAACGTAGGACTTGATGTATGCAATGAGTGACACAGACAACAGCACTATAGCACAAGGCCCTATAATAATCCAGGGACAAGGAAGATTGCTGTGGCTGGTGTTGAAACATCTGAGATCAGGGGGCTGGAATGTCAATCACAGAAGTGAGAAACCATCCCAAATTATGGGAATGACTCATGTAAATGTCCAGAACAACGTAGCCAGGCCTATAAGAAATGGACAGTGTTGACAATCAGCGAAAGATGGAGGGTCCTGAGCAGCAGAATGAAGGGGTTAGTAGAGATTAGACTTTGTCCTACTCAAAGTGGAGGTCCAAGGGAGGTTTTTTTAGTGGGTCATCATTAGGGTGTTGAAGAAAGAGGCATTTTAGAAAGATGTACCTCGTGCTAGTGTTTAAGATACAAGGGAAGGAGCAGAAAGCAACCGGAAGGAGGTAAAGCCAGTTAGGAGGCTACTGCAGGAACTTGAGCGGGAGAAGCCAGACACAGTGTGATTGAAAAGAAAGGAATGGGGACGCAGGGCCCACCAGAGAAGGACCCTCCAAAATCCATCTGCCACACCCTTAATCTCTCATATCCAACAAGTCACATGTGCAGGACCTTCCCAAGGCGCCCCTCTAGACAATGCCATCTTACAGTCTCAAAAGTTCTTGCTATGCACAAGACATTACTGGTCTGGGACGTATTTGTTCTTTAAGCGACTGTGGCTAAAAATTTGGGGATAAAAAAGAGGAGAATGACCTTTGAAGTTCTACCCTACATGGAAAAATGAAGTGAAACCAGGTGTAAAGCAAACCGTGAATCTGAAAGGACCAAGAGGTAATGCACCATACTTTTTTTTCTCATGAAAGTGTAAGTATTCCTTCTGGAAGTCCTTTCCCTTAGGAAAGGCTATTCTGAGCATCAGATTAAATGCTGTATGTCAAAGTCAACCAAACCTGAACGAGGTATCTGTCCATGTGTTAGATATTATAAGAAAAATATGTATGATCGCCCCATCACTTCGACATATTTGATTTCTAATTTTAAAATAATGCTACTAACTGACCCACTATTGCTTGGAACTGCCTTGGAATTACTGGTTGAGATGAGTTGGAGATAGGGTACAATCCATTAAAACAACATAGAGATTCTCTAAGTAAAACTACCAGCCTTCCTTACATCTTAACAACCGACTTCATAACTAATCATCTGTGTTAACCATCCAGTTATAAGTTATGAAAAAATGCCATTCCACTTTGTTTTCAAACTACTTAGTGTGCTAGTTTTGACTACTCAAAATCAGAAGCTTTCATATACATTTTTCATTAGTTATCAAAGCTATGTTTCTTACACAAGAAAATAATTATTCTATTTCCATGTTGAATGCCTTTCTAATTTTTACACTTCTCTCCTTTAAAAAAACTTTTAATGTTTGCTGAATATAAAAAGAAAAGAAACCCCTCCTATGTCAGTTGTTCAGATTCATATAAGACCTAATTGCCTCCTACACGATAATTTTGCCACCAGTTTACAATTAACATGCATTTCTCATGCATGAGTTGACCCAATTACATAACAAATTTTGCCTTTGGGGATTTCTCTTGACTGCTTGTCTTCTGTCCACTGTACAACTCAATTTCACACTGTCAGCAGCCTGAACATGGTTACAGTCAGTCTCTGTCAAAATGATTTATTTAAATTATAAACAGAGACCAAATCCCTAGATAATCATCCCTACCCTCGCAAGCTCACCCTTACATTCAACCTAACTTTGAATCAAATCTTTTAATAGTCCATAGACACTGTATTCAATTATTATACAATGTTTAGTTCTAATAATCTAATATTTCTGAAGCTAACTCATAAAATTTCAGGAAACTACATCAGCAGTATCAATTCAAACTTATTAATGGGCATATAATTTATTTTACATTCTAAGAAGTCAATTAAAGATTATGTGGCTGTATCAAAAAAGTTAAAAGTAATTACATTTCACTATCAAATTACCATGTTAAAAAAATAATGTTAAAAAAAAAGGCTTCAATCTCAGCTTTTGTTGTAACGCAAGCAAGCATTTCTCATGAATGGATATGTTAGATTGAAAATGATAGCAAAAAAGGTTATTTGGGAAACAGGGTATATAATCCAATTATAGATACTGAGAGGGTAAGGCAAAGAATACAGGACAGGTAGAAGCACAGCAGTTGGTGGGCCAGTGATCTAAGCAGGGTGCAGGCAGACACACAAACAGAGGCATGAAAAATTACTCCTGTGTGTGTCAAGAATAAGCAGAAACCCTGACAAATCAAAGAATGGTCCACTTACTATTTCAGTCAGTCTGGAAAATATATCATTTTCTCGTTGGGGTTTTTTTCCCCGTTTTCACATGATATTCTTCTTGCCCCTGAAATAGATGAGAAAATAAACACCTAGTTTTTATCTACAGCACAAAGTCTGTAAAAGTCTCCTGGGGTTTATCAGACCATTTTATATCACAATTTATCCCCAAACTGCCTCAGCTAATTGAAAGTGCAGCTTCTGCGGGTGCGTAAACAGGCAGAAGGAAATGCATCAGTAATCTTTGTCAGGCTGCACTGAGTGCCCCGGATGCCTGGCCAGGATGCTTGCTGTCACACCATCCTGCCGCAGGTGCCCCAGGTGTGCTACTTATAAACCTGAAGGCTGTGACCACCTAAAACTAGAAAAAAAAGCCTTTCTAATTACCCACCCAAGCTACAACTGCAATGACAAGAGATAAAAGGTGTTTGAAAAATACCCAAGGGCATAGTATTTCTCAATTCATATTTGTATACTGTCCTTTAAGAACGTTTTCCTAAAATACAGTTGAAGAAAAGGCAAATATGGGGCTGGCTACGGCCCTAGCATGCACAAATCTGTGGGCTCGGCACCACATAAAAATCATCATCATAATAAAATACAAAGACCCAGAGCAAGAAAATGCAAAGATGTATAAGGTTGTTTCTGAATTTATCCTCTAGAATTTGGGAATGACAGGGTGGAGCTGGCCAACAAGTGATTTAGCTGGGAAAGGCTGCAGGACACACAGTGTCAAGTTGACACGGTCCACAAAAGCTGTCGGCTGCATTCTGCTGAAGACATAAACTTGAAGCGACATCTGAACTTCTAAATGGTATCTTCATTTATTTATGGGGTTTTTGGAGGGTAGCAGGGATTGAACCCAGAGACACTTAATCACTGAGCCACATCCCCAGCCCTTCTTTTTTTTTTTTTTTAGTGCATTAGAGTTTTACATAATTTTGGGATTAGTTGTCACATATTCCTAGATGCACACAATTCAGCAATACAATTATTTCAACATCGCCCCCGCCACATCCCTTTACCTCCCTCCTCCCATGTCCTGATCCCTTGCCTTTCCTCCCCCAGCCTTTTTTTTAATATTTTATTTTAATACAGGGTCTAAGTTGCTAAGGGTCTCACCCAGTTGCTAAGGCTGACTTTGAACTTGCGATCCTCCTGCCTCAGCCTCCTGAGTCACTGGGATTACAGGCATGTGCCACTGTGCCCACCTTAAACTGTATCTTTAATTAAATGGTTTGACTAGATATTCTGATTTCCTATAAAATCCTATTTCCAAGCCCAATACTCAATTTTCATAAACAATCAGTATTAAACTCTACTTGAACAGTAATATTTTGAATAAGACAAAGATATCTTCTAGAACATAATTGGAAAATAAACAAACAGTCCTTTATTTTAGAATCCAAGTTCTATTTCTTTCCAACCATTAAATAAGTTCTAAAATCCTACTTCTTCTCTTTTTCCTTTCTGTAGCTATTATGGGTAACATAGCAGAAGAATTTTAAATTGCAGTATTTAATAAATCTCCCTTGTTCACTCTGTTGTCATTATAGGTACTATAAGAAAAGAGGCAGGGCTAACCCACTCTCACCTAACCCACTCTCACCTCTTTTATTACACACAATTTGAAATTTATAGTTGTGCTTTATCCCGCACCGCAGTAACATATGCAGACTGAGGGGGCATATCCAAATGATTTCAAATCCTACACGAATGAATGTGGCTGAAAAAAAATTCAGAACGTTGACGCAGACATAAGCAATCAAAAATGCCCATTCATCCATGACATATTACCCAAAACACCTAGGAGTTGTCATTAAATCTACTGCTTTATGTCTTTATACTGTCTTTAGTCCAAGAGGGATTAACAGCAGTTTAGAAAGAGCCACACAAAATTTGAAAATGAACTAGACATATAAGAACATGGAACAAAGGGGGAAATAAAGGTTCCAAAGACCCTTGAGTTAACCCACTGACATCAACGTGTATTGCAGTTGGAGTTCTAATTAAGACTCACAAATCTCACATCTCATAATTTTCAGGACAGTCAGCTCCATCCCAGCATCTACAGCAGGAAGACTGGAATCTTCCCAGTCTGGATACGTTCTCATTTTCTCAAAACAGAGGCAGTCCAGGCTACTGTCAATCCTATCAGGGTTTTAGCCAAATAAGTCAAAGCAGCACAGAAAACTGGACTAACCAAAGCACTAATTTTAGAATCAATCCCAGTTTTTTCTAGGAAAAGATCCTTGAGTAATATGAAAAACCCATGAAGTAATGGAAAAAGTTTATAAAGTTAGAGGGCTGTAAGTGAATAGTAATAGTAAATTTACCAGACCTCAGAATAATTAGCAGCCTCCCTTATTCAGGGAGTAACAGTATGAAATCTACGTATTTTACTGCTACCCAAATGTTAATAAGCCTCATAATGGATAAAAGAAAGAATGCTAAGGTTGCAAACGTAAAGACACTGCAAAAAAGTTTTGTAACGATATCTACATTATACGCTTTAAAAATTCAACATTCTCTAAATTATAAGCTTAATGCAATTGATGTTTTGTATATAATAACATGCATATGATAAATATAGATTCATACATACCTGTGTTATAAGGGAGTTTTGCATACTTAAGAATAGATCTGCCAATGAACTCTGGTACCGAATAAAATGTATATGCCTGCTAATGATAAAGGTTGGTAATACAATCAGTTCTTTTCTAGTTAAGAAAAGAATATGAATGTTGACTTAATTTGAATATAAATTAAAAATCTTACCTTGGAATCCACTGCAATCCTTCAGGTAGCTGTCATGTGGATGTCTTGAGTAGAAATATTTGATTCTTTTTGAAATAAACTTCTGATAGTTGAAAATTTGTGGTATAACTTTGTTTTTTGCAGAACTATTTTTATATAAAATTTTTTTCCAAAAATTATCAAAAGAAAGAAATGCTACTGAATTTAACCGCTGATGGAATATATCTCTAATTTTCATTTTTAAAACAAAAAAATGAATTTTTAAGGAAAGAATAAAGAGGAAGATCATGATTGGTAGGTTGTCAGCATGTGGTAGAAAAACCAAGGGACAAATTTCATGAATCCTTAAAATTCAACTCTCTCTTCAAAGGAAAAAGCCCTTACTAATATAAAATGTCCATTTAAAGACCAGGGCTGGAGCGGTGGCTCAGCGGTTACGGCCCCTGCCTGGCATGCTCGAGTACACAAGTTCAAACCCCAGCACCACATACACAACGAAGTGTCCGAGGAATGAAAGTCACATGAAAAGCTAAATAAAATTTGCTTCTCTCTCTCTCTCTCTCTCACTGCCCACTCTTTCTTTAAAAAATAAATAAAAAATAAAGACCAGTGTGTAGACTATAAGGAATATGGTTTAAAAAAAAAACCTATATAGTACTATTCTCCCTCTCACTCCCTAAACACATATTTTTAGATATCAAATTTCTTTTTTTAAGAGAGAGAGAAAGGAAATGAGTGAGAGAGAAAGAGAGAGTCAACTTTATTTTTTCATCTGGGTTTTTGTTTTTCTGACACTTAGTTATGTGCGTGACACTTGGGTTGGAACACGGGTTCTTGCACATGCCAGGAAAGCGCTGTAACCACTGAACCACTGATCCAGCCACCAACATCACAGATTTTTGTTTTTGAACTTTCAACAAGTAAAATTTTTTCTCAGCTCATTTAATTGTATCCACAAATTGTATATGAATAGATATCTACCTATCTACACATACATATATCTCCGGCAGGCAGCCAAATATTAGTGAGTTTAAATCCATCTGCTAATTAAACATTTCCTAAAAAGTAAGGTTATGCCACTTAGAACATGTAGATATACAGATTTTAGTGACTGTACACACGACGTAACAGGCAAAATACATTTCTCATAAAACAGGGTATGAGTTCTGCATGCGTGCCTATCACCCAGCTATTGATTTTCATTCATATTTCCTCTTGGATATCTAACAATGAACTAATTTTCATGGAAAAAAAACATCTTGACACATTTCATATAATACTTTTGAAGAAACACAATCACGCGAATGAATTACAAAAGTTAAGAATGAGCTGCTTATCTATCATTAATAAGCTTTACACTAACACTTTCCTAGTCTTAATTTTTTTTAAAGGAAAACATATCACCATGCAAGAAACAGCTTTCAAGTACAAACTAACTAAGATACATAAATGTTTATCTCAAAAATTAGATGTAATACATGATTCAACTGATGTCTAATTTAAAGTATTAAACTACATATATATGCAATGCAAAAATATGAGATTCTTTGAAGATACCTAACCTCTTGTGTATATTTTGTATGTTTATCCACAGGGGGGAAAACTTAACAATTATAAAAATCCTATTTTGGAAAGATTCAAAATCAAGACCGAAGTGTAAGAAGGCAGTACTGTACTGCAATAGCTGTGATGAAGTCGGGGGAAGGTTTTTCACTGGTGTGGTTGTATGAACTCTCAGAATCCCTCAGATACCCCAGCCGCAAACACTCTTCCAAGACACCCAGTCTCACGGCCGCATCCAGAGACACACTCTAGTGCTATCATGAAACTGAGGGAATGGGCACCTACGTTACTGATTTGTTCCTGAGTCCTCTTCAGCCGCTGGAGCTCAGGAGTGTCTGTCACGATGCTGAAGCCCCTCCCTTTGCTTTCTTCAAAGTCTCTTTTATACTTGACCTAAGCAGGAGGAGGAAAAACATGAAAATGAAAAGTAAACAAATGAATGAATCATAAATTCCACTCAGGACACAGAAGTCCCTGAAGCTGCTAGGGTTGGAAGGAATGCCTAAGAATAGCTCTCAGCAAGAAGCAGCCTGAAAATCAGCAGGTCACCTGGTTTCTGGAGCTCTATCTAGTATCTGTGTGACCCCAGGCAAGTTATTTAACCACTCTGTGCCTTAGTGGTCTCATCTTGCCAAAGGTGACAACAGCAGTGATTTAATTGGCTGTAGGGATGGGATCAAATTCCTCCAAGCATGTATGTGGTTGATGGGAACCGGCAAGTACTTTGAAATAGTTATCATCACCATCGTTATTAACACTATTGCTACTACTAAGCAGAAAAAGTAGAAAAGAAAATTAAATATTGTACTGAAGACTCGCCTTGCCAACAACAAAGCACTGTTTTGAACTTGAGCTGCACCATAAGAAGGGACGCAAATGAAATCAACAGCTAGTCCTGTCCCTCAGAAGGTTTCACTCTATTTCAAAAGGCAAAGCATATGGACACAATTACACAATGCCACATTGCCAGACGTCAAGTATACAAATGCTTATGAAAATATTTATAAAATAGGCCACACCTCGGGATTTCAGAAGCCTCTAACACATGCCCTTGGCAGAGAGTGTGCCAAGGTGCCTAAGATATTTTTCCAGTGTTTAAATGCACTTTTTTCCTAATAACAGCCCACATAGGCTGAATTTTACTGAAATTTATTGGGACAGCCAATGCTTAATCCTAAGGCTCCCGGCTCCTGTTCCTAGCATAACATCACACCAGCTAAATTGTCTGCTTGTTAATGTTTTGTTCTTATTTTCATAATCCTAAACATCAACAAGAATGAAAACAGATTTTGATAGCCCATAGGATCCCCATTTTTTTTTTAAGAGAGAAGGACAGTTAGAGAGACAGACAGAATCCATTTTTATTGAGTTTTTCGCATGGCTCTCGTTGCTCTGACACTCAGTTGTGTACGTAGGTGCTGGGGTTTGAACCTGTGTACTGGCGCATGCCGGGCAAGCGCAGTAACTGCCGAGCCACCGCTCCAGCCCAGGATCCCCATTTTAAATTCAAAATTACAAGGCTCAAACTAATGCTCAAATTATCACAGTCACTTATAAATACAGGATTCTATAAGCGTGGATTCTGTACAAGTTTAATAAGTTCACTTAGTTGAGCACAGAGCAACTTTTTTGTTGAGTCACATCTGTATTTAAATACATGATGCTCTCAAGCATCACCATCCTTGAGGCTACTACAAGATTTTTACCACCAGATAAGCTTGAAAGAAAAAAAAATGCCTGATGACAAAAAATAGAAAGACCTAGATAACTCTCGCCACTCTTAGCTTAAGAACATCTCATTTTCTCCACGTATTTATTTAAATTTATAAAAGTACTAAAACCCTAACTTTATTCCCATAAATAAAAGGTCCCACGGGTTGCAATATTTTTATTCCAGAGAAAATGCTGAGCGAGTTTAGCCTTCTAACCCTCAGTCTCCAAGCCACGTGTGAAGACACGAATATCAGCACTTTCTCAGAGTTTTATGCCTCACTAAGCAGAGAGGCCATTTAGCTTGGCTGGTAACAAGCGGCAGCGTGTGGAGCAGTAAAATACTAAAAGTAAGAGAGATGACAAGCTTGTGCGTCAGCAGGCATGGAGAGGTAAGAAAAGTCTCCTGGCCAAATCCTAACGTCCCTAACGCGAGTGTCAGAGAAAGCTCCATCATGCATTCTTTTCCGGTATCTGTTTAGGCTTTTTAAATAGTAATGTCCAAAGAAAAAAGAAAACCATATTTCATCCTGGAATCCCAGGCTGGAGCCAACTACCAGTTGGCAATCCTCGCCCTGGCATTTCACCCATGAGAACCCTCTGGGGTTGCCTAGATCGGTGACTAGTTTTGAAAAGTATAAAATGACCTCTGTAAATGGTTTGCCACATTCTAGGAGACAGTTCTTCCTTTTCAGTGGTGTGGTACACAACTACGCCTCCTACGCTCAGCACAAACCACCAGCATCTCTTCACCACGGAGGGTAGGAGCCCTGGAGTCCAGTCAGTTCTTTTCCACCCTCCCTCCACTAATGTCCTCCCTGTCTAAAGAGCCCCTGTCTCATCCAAGTTGCTCAAGCAGTGTTTAAGAAAGAGGAGAAGGAAGAGAGAGAGAAGAGGAACTGAAGCCAAGAGGGAGGGACTGACTGCCAGATCCAGAGGTAAGAGAGGAAACTCATACTTCAGGAATGGAGAAACGGCTCCATTTGACTGGAGCATGGGGGGCATAGGGAGAGGGGGTAAGGGCAAGGAGATTCAGCTAAGACTTACAGCTCTACACTGCTAGCCATGTCTCAGAAACGAACTTACTTAGCATTAACATAGCAAATAGTTATTAAGCCTTATATAAGCCTACCTTAGAATTCCTGCTGCTTTGCCCTGAAAAAAAAAAAACAAAAAAGCTATCTTTCCCCTGTGCTCAGCATTGGATATAAAATTTTCATTTCTGGTCTCCTAAAAAGTGATTCACAGTGATTCCATGAATAATGAAAGTAGTCTCTTCTAGGAATGCCATTCTTTGGAATCTCCCCCTCAAATGTGCCTTGATTCCAACCTTTTCACCTTTCAAAATATTTATTGAGCAACTGCTATATGCCAAGTGCTGTTCCATGGATGGGGACAAAGTAGCAAAGAAAGCAGTTTGTGACCCCTGTCCCCAAGGAGCTTACATCACAACACAAGAGATGGAAAAGACACAAGATCCAATTAAGTAAAAAAAAAAAAAAAATGGCACATTGTCCTATAATCCCAGCATCTTAGGAGGCTGAGGCAGGAGGTTCGAGAGTTCAAACACAGCCTCAGCAATTTAGCAAGGCCCTAAGCAACTTAGTGAAACCCTGTCTCAAAATAAAATATAAAAAAGAAAGGCTGGGGAAGTTGCTCAGTGGCTAAGCACTTCTGGGTTCAATCTCTGGTACCCCCAAAAAAAGAGATGTTAGTGAAAGATGCTAAGAAAAAAAACTAATGCAAGACAGCGAGTGTTATGCCCAGACTCAGGAATGTTGACCTTGTAGGGAGGTCTGGGAATGTCACCCAGAGAGAGGGTGACATTTCAGTATTCTCGAGGAGCGTGGTGGGAGGAGGCATACAAATCTTCAGAGGGAGCTTTCCAGGTGAGGGAACAGATGCAGCACAGCCGCAAAGCCTTTGGGAATGGCACAGAGGGCGGCCTGGCTGGAGCCCAAGTGAGGGGAAGAGGTGGGCAGAGAGCAGCACAGAAGACGTGCAGGCCTGATGACACTGGCTTTTATACACAGGAATAAAGCCACTGGAGAAGTGCCAGCAGTAGCTGACTTATGTTTTAACAGGCTCCTTCCTTGCTTCCCACTGCAAACCCCTGGGGGAACAGCAAGAAGCCAGGAGACCCAGAGGGGCAAGCCACACCAGATCTGCTTCCCCAGCCACCCTCTGTTGTAAAACAGCCCTGGGACCACAGAAAACAGCAAGTGTTCTTGGGCCCATCCTCAGGACCCTGACCTCCCCAGGACACTCAGAAGGGGGCAGGAAGAACAAAGGGGGAGAGAGGACAGAACCAAGATGCCAACCTGCGTTCAGAAAGACAGTGCGCATGTTGCGGTTTGGATGTGAGGTGTCCCCCAAAAGTTCCTGCTAACACAGGAATGTTCAGAGGTAAAGCGACGGGATTGTGAGACCTCTAAGCTAATCAATCCATACTAGTTTGAATGGACTGGGTGGGAAATGTAGGCAGGTGGGGTGTGGCTGGGGGGGGGTGGATTACTGGGGTTGTACCCAGGAAGGCTGCATCTTTCCTGTGTCCCCTTCTCTCTCCCCCTCTCTGCTTCCTGAGCTGCGGGGAGCTAAGCAGCTTTCCTCCACTGGGCCCTTCCGCCACGACATGCTGTCTCACCCTGAGGAATGGAGTCCCCCAGCTATGGATGGAGACCTCTGAAGCCATGAGCCTCAAATAAACATCCTCTCCTCTAAGTAGTAGTCACTTATTGTGGCCACCGCAACAACAACAAAAAAAAATGATTAAAACACTACTATACGTTGGAACTAATGCAGTTTTATTTTCCCACGGTCTTATCCCTTCAAGGCTGAATAATGGTATTTTGAAAATGCACTCTAAAAGTCAAATGTAAAAGCTTCACACAATAGACAATTCCATTTGCTATATTTGTCTTCAAAACCAAGTTAAAAATGATTTTATTCCAAATATTGAATGCTATATAATATTGACATTGTGTGCGTATGTGTGCATGTGTGTTTAAATTCTATGTGTGGATTTGTGTGTATAGATGTGTGTGCTCATGGGCACATACGTGCAGGTACATATACATTTATGTACAATGTTTGGATACATATATTTATCCTTTACCTGGGGGTTAAACAAAAATCATGCGTGGAAGAGTAGACAAAGAATATGATAGGAATTCAGCTGATCTTTTCACGTAAGCTAAGACAGGCAATCCAATCCGCGGACCCCCACTTGCACAAAGTCAGATCAGTCATTCTGTGCTTTTTTTTTTTTTAAAGAGAGCAGGACAATGAGAGAAGAGAGAAAGAAGGACAGAATCAATTTTTTATTTAGTTTTTCATGTGGCTTTCATTGCTCTGACACTTCGTCGTGTACGTGGTGCTGGGGTTCGAACCCGCACGCATGCCAGGCAAGTGTAGTAACTGCCCAGCCACCCTCCAGCCCCCATTCTGTGTTTCTTTATCTTAATGAAGCTGTTTAATGATATCAGCAAACAGGGTCTTGAAGTAGAAGGCAGGAAAAGTAAAAAGAGAGAATGAAAGGGTGTCATAAAAGGCATTCCAAACATGGATAAATGAGGAGTAGAAGTTCAAGGGGATTCATAGAGTGGATCACAATGGGCCAGAGCAGGAAAGGGTATGCAGCATAGCAGCTTGTCAGAATGTGTTTAATGGAAACCTAAAATCTGCAGGCACATTTATTACTGATTTGTGTTATTCTGCTCTTTATTTCATACATTTCTGATACAGTGAAATCAATGACCAATTTCATTATCTCTCATGACATGATGAATACTGCACATTACTTTTCAAGGGATGATGGTGAGGGTCACAGTATTTTAAAACTGCATGCAAAACTCTTAGTGTGATCTGCAAAATTTAGTGCTCAATTATGTACCATCTTGTATAGTTCAGTAGATTCTGATACCAGAGTATGCGGACCATATGTTTCTTTCTATCTCACCGCATTTTGCTTGGTGCTAAGCATACATTAAAGGTTTAATAATGATTTCATGACTGATTACTATCTAGTTTGGTATTTTTAAAGTCTAAAATGCAGACAATTGGTTAATTTCACAATGTTAAATGAGAATTAAAACACTGCAAAGGAAAAATCTGATTAAGGGCTTTTTTTGTAAAGGTGAAGCTAATTTTAACACATGTTAAGTCAAAGAAATGAGCTCAAAAGAAAATTTGCTTTTTTGTAAATTAAGCTCATAATTTGTAAATTTATGGTTAATTAAATAAAATTAAAATTATAATTACCTTTTGAACATAATTAAAAAGCATTAAAAATGATCTCCATAGACTTCTAAGCCTTAAATTAGCCTTCCATTACATTCACAGAGGGATAGTGATATTTACAAATTTGTCAGGTTTCCACGTATATTCACAACCCAACTTCATCAGATTTGGCGTTCTTTCACTTAAAGGAAAAGCAGTGAACCCTATATTTTATTCTAAACAAATACTCTACATAACTAGTAAAGCATATTTTAATTAGTTTCTCAATCAGCTAAGATAATTAAAAATCATATGTAAGACACTCAGGTGAGACTTAGTGGTTAACAACACAGACTGGGGAGTCAGACACATTCATCGGGCTTCCCATTCACTAGCTATGTGACCTCAGGTAAGCTACTTAACCTCCTGGGGCTTCAGTTTCCTCAAGTACAAAATAATCATAACTGCAATACAGTATTGATAGCATTTTGTGAGAATGAGATGAGATGAGGGTAATAATGCCTGACATCTATTAAGGTTCCAGACACTGTACTGAGGACTTCACATTTCACGGAGCAGAGCCAGGCTGGCAGCCTCGCAGGTGATGTGTATGAAGTACACATAGGCATGGTTACTCATGGTAACCAAATACCATGAGATGACGCCTCTAGCCCATGCAGGTACCATGCCATCTGCAGCTGGAAGCTCCTTTGGTCTTCTTTGGATCCAAATCGAATAGAAATAAACACAGGAAATAAAAACGTAAATGTGCCTTACAAATAGTATCCTCACTTAAATGCAGATATGCCTTATAGCCCATCTTATAGATAAAGGCACTTTCTGGAAGTCACAAAGCTAATAGGGGCACCCATTCTAGTAACTTCCCAGGTGTTATCTTTCAGTTTATCTGACAATGAAAAAAATACCAAAGTGAAATATCAAATTGAACACAAGATAGAAATAGTTCTCTGTAAATAAGAGATGAAAGTGGAACCAATTGAATATCTCTTAGTAGAAGATGTCCAAAGACAGTGCATCTTAAATTTTTAACTAATTCATTATTTGTAATGGATCCTATGGTGCCATGAAAGTAACAAAAATAATTACCCAAAATAAAGACTGAAACAAATTATACTTCATCAAAATGTTGTTCAGTGGGGCTGGAGTGGTGGCTCAGCAGTTATGGCACTTGTCCTGCATGCGCAAGTACACAGGTTCAAGCCCCAGCATCCATGTACGCAACTAAGTGTCAGAGCAACAAAAGCCATGTGAAAAACTCAATAAAAAATGATTCTCTCCACCTCCCCATCCTCTCTTTATTTACAAAAAAAAAAAGTGCTAAAAAAATTTTGTTCAGATATTTTTCTGAAGTTAACAGTTGTCCAAATTCACAAATAATGAAGATCAGGTTGAGAGAGGCAATTCCAAAACTGCAGTATTGATTAAAATAATGATTCAAAGCAAAAAAAAAAAAAAAAAGATACTACATTAAGAAAATCGGTACCTAAAATAAACAGATTTAATCTATATTTTCACCAAGAATGTCACAAATACAATTTAATAATTCAGACAATCTATGAATTTGACTTCTGGACACATGCTCTCTTAACCATTAATCCTTTAGAGAAAGCTATTCTCATATCTTATTATATGAGTATGCAAATATAAATAGCTTAATTCATACCCAAACATATGAAAATTATTTGAACCAGAAGTACCACGTAAGGTTAAATTAAAGACAGAATAAGAAATTGCAACAGGTAACATTCCTAAATGCTTATTACTTAGTAGCTATATTCCAACAATCACCAAGAAAAGAAATAAGGATAAACCAGGAATCCAGCAACTGTACACAAACAGAGCTAAACTAACACAAATCAGTCACGAAAATGAAAATAACCTGTCCTTAATCTCAAAGTATCATAGCAGATGAAAGTGACAGATGATTCTTCAACTTGCTTACATATGCTTATCCCTAACAGATTGATAATGTCATTAAAACTGTTCCTAACAGCACTCCTACACCTGTGATGGCATTATCCAGGAAAACACTGACTGTTTTTCTACAAGAAAACATACCTCTTCTACTTTTACAAAACCGAAAAAAAAAAACCTGTAACACAACAAAAATGAAAAAAAAGGCAAACGATAAATGTAATATACTATAATTAATACGTATGCAAGCAATATTAAAATAGCTTCTATGATTGATAGCATTCACCACAAATAAAAACCCATGGATCCCCAGTAAGTCATTTTAATCAAAAAATTAAAAAGATTATTTCCTTAATACAGAATTTCATCTAAAATATAAATCTCCCAGAAATTTCTACAGGTTATTAAAAAAAAATCTATGTTACAACCAGAAATAAAGTACTAATTCAGGTCTTCCACAGGGAAGAAACAATTAAAATAAATATATGAGAAATGTTAAAGAATCAGGTGAGAAATTATGGTTTCTCGGGCTTCTTAGCTAACAATGAGAGCTTCACATTGATTATAGTGTCAGTTTTAAGAGATTCTGGCAAGTCTTCTCGCTGCTATGTAACATCGGTTGTGATTTATTAAGGACCTAAAGGTATCAGACATGTGCTAGGTACTTAACAAACCTTCTTGCTTAATCTTCAAAATCACTCTAATTATAGGAGATATTTGACCATCTTTCACATTAAGAAATGTAAGGGAAATCCATTGTTGGGTCCACCTCAGACCTCCCTCCTGTGCCTTGCTCCATCCATCCATTCTCAAGAGGCACCATTTTCTGACATGAACCCATTTCCTTAACCACCATAGATTGGCCTAAAGGGAGTCGTCAGGTCTGAACTAATTGAAGTCCAGCTGTCTGGGAGTCTTGGGGATTGGGACCCAACGTGTAGAGGAAATCAATTCCTCTAGAAACAAAAACTCTCAGATATGAGGTTTGGAACTATCAACAACCATTGTTTGCCACCACCAGAAACCAGAGGGGCAGCTGCAGCTCACCCACTAACACAAGATTCCAGGCCTGATGACAATTAAATCCTGGTACCAACTAGCAGGGACATTCCTGCCCTTGGATTTTGTATCCACTTATCCTCAGAATGAAATACATTTTGTTTGAGTTATTGAGGATTGCATTTTCTACCACTTGCAGCCAAGAATTCCAACTAATACAGGAAACTGAAGAGGCTGTAACTCAAACCCAGACCTGCTGTCCTTATAGCCTTTTCTCTACCACCCTGTCGTGCTTCAAGATGCCAAATCAATCACCCTATAAACATCCAAGATTGTCACTTACATCG
This sequence comes from Aplodontia rufa, assembly GCA_004027875.1. Lineage (NCBI taxonomy): Eukaryota > Metazoa > Chordata > Mammalia > Rodentia > Aplodontiidae > Aplodontia > Aplodontia rufa. Next base: position 88,041 of record PVKS010004557.1, read on the forward strand.
AAATAGTGTTGTAATGAATACATACCCTTATTTCTTTTAAAAGACTAGATTTTAAACAACAGTGTACCCAAGATCTTAAATAATTCTTAACTGTTCTTAAATGGTACATACGTAGCCAGTATTGAATCTTTAATGGTTACACATACTATTAATGAGATATTCAGCCAGTACGCATCAAATGATTCAGTAAGTAAGGTACTGACTACAAAATGAAACTTAAAAAATAATTGCAGTCTTAAAGCACCAACTTCAAAAAGTATAGTTTAATTCAATATTTTTACTTTTAAATGAACTCATTTTCAACAGGAAAAAATTAGATACTAAATAATTCCAGATAATCCCCAATGTTTAACCATTGATGTTAAATAACTAGAAATACTATTGCCTAATATATCGGTTAATATATTACATCATGAAGTTCCAAGTTGTATGACTCAGTGCAAGTTCATGGTGTTACAGGTGTGATCACATTCTTCTCTTGCTGACCTAAAAAAAGACCCCTTCATCAAAGGATACTAACAGGGTCCAAGTGAATCAATTTCTGGGTCAGTTTCCCAAAAGGATGAAGGGCCTTTCTTTTCCCTCCAGACTAAACCTCTCAAGAGGCAATTTTATTTTTCTTGGTAATGCAGACTTCATAGTTACAAAAAAAGAAGAAGAAGAAATGGGATTCTACAGACCGTGGAAGTAGAAGAGAGGGGCAGTTGAGGTCAATGTGCCGTTGCTACTTCTCTTACTAATTCTGTGTGCGAACCCATGAACATCTCACCCAGACGTCTCGATATCCATGAGAGCACAGCTAGTTGAGAAACAGGAGCAAGTTGGCATTGCCAATGAGCCAGGTGGTCCCACTCTTTGGAAACCATCTGGTCTGAGTTTTCTCTTTGTCAGCACCATCAATAAATCAGTAGCAAGAGCTATTATGAGGATTGTGTATGTTTCGGTTCCTTAAATAAACTCAAACAAAACTACCCTGAATGTAAATTTGTTATTTCTTTGAATTGTGCCTTTAGACTACACTGAAAACCCATATCAAGATAGTTATACTCAAAAACCTACACTGATTGCTTAGCTTCACAAAATGTAGTGTCCCAGACTAGAAGTACCCCTCCAACTCCAGCAGCACCTTGCGGTCATGTTAATCTTTAGCGGGGTTACTCCTGTCCTCCCATCACCAGCAAAATGAGGAGCGTTCTGCTGAAATAGCTGCCAAAGCTTTTCATCTATATTCACTGTGGGCTGTAAGGAGATTTAGATATTGGGAAAACTCAGGTGTGTGTTAATCAGTTATTAGAGAAACAAGGGGAGGGGGCTCTAAGAAACTTAAACCTAAGCAATCAAAGGCCCTCTGACTCCTCATCCGATGGACAGCATGACAGGCCACTGAAGAACATTCATCAAGTCACTTCCTGGACAAAAACAGGATGCCAAATATGTGCCACAAAGCACCAGACCCTTCCCTGCACCTAAAGTAAAGGAGCAGAGCTTACCAAACACAGGACACTCTCTGTAAGACACAAGTATGAGCCGACATTTGCAATAAAAAGCCTTCTCTTCTAAGTCCTTAATCTCGGCTTCGGTCAAAGATAACGTTTCCAGGCCCAGACGCTTTTATCAGAATGCCCAGTGTCAAACCCTCCTAAATGCCAGCATCTCCCCTCCAAAGGCAGGCCTCCATCTCATTGCCCTTTAGATAGAAGCCGGAAGTCACCATGTCACATTCACTTAAGAAGGGACAAATTAAAGAGGTTAAAGTAGTGACCTAAAGTTAAAAGAGAAAGAAAGTGGGGCTGCAAGAGATTTTACTTTCTTCTCCCAGCAGGCCATCCCGTCCCCCGCTCTCTTTGCGCCAATGTTTGACTTGTCAAAATTGCTTTGCTTCATCTGGACCTGACATCTAAATCATCTGACAGGCACATAACCTTATCAAATTTCTAGTTATAGTACAAATAGAGGTAACAAACCATATCCACGGAAATGGATAACAGCTCACACAAAGAGCCGGGCCGCAGGAGAGGGGAGCGCCACTCCAGGCACGCTGGCCTGTGAGCCCACAGGAAAGGGCGGAGGTCCAGGCAAGATAAAGGGTTCCTTCCACCAAATCCAATCGGTGCTCCAATTCTTCTGCCTGAGATCAAATCAACCAAAAGGCTCCACACCGGGGGTGAAAAAATTGTGAAATCAGTGGTGTTTGTCTGCTCCAGCTAGCATTTAAACTTAAAAGGCAAATGTAACAAAGGCAGCAGAATGGAATCTTTCAAAGTTCTCTCCCAACTACAGTCTCCGCTAATACATGAAGTCCTGTTAGGAAGTGCCGTTTCCCAATCCAGTAGAGCACACAAGGAAAAACCCGTCCTCAGATTTACGTGTAACTCATACTGAACCTCATCTCCAGGATTTTTTCAGGAACAAATAAAAAGTATCTGCCAAAAACTAATAATAATAATAATAATAAAAGAATGTTTTAGGTAATATATCACATTAAAAACTAAAATAGAGTAAGAAACATGAATTTTTTTTTTTTTTTCAGTTTAAATGTTTCAGGCTTCCAACACTTCGGGAAATACAGAAATGCAGAAGAAATTAGGACAAAAAACATGTACTAAGCTAGGCAATCCTCCAATTAAAGAGCAGGCTCAAAATTAGATTTCAGTTTATCAGACCATAAATATCCAGCTTCTCTGACACTCCCCCAGCTTGAGACCTTTTAATCCCAGGCCCAAGAAAGGCTCATCCAGGCTTAAATACTCTAATGAGAACACCACATCCTTTCAGTTTTCTAAATGAAGACAGATCAGTAAAAATCCCAAAGAATACACAGCTTATTAGTATGAGGTTACTGGTCTGCACATCTATTCTCTTCACAGGGTATTTCTCAGTAAAACCAACGAGGAAAGGCAACCACAGACCACAATGAGATACTTGATATTAAAAGTATGAGAACATATGAGGAATCCAGTAATCAAAGAAACTACTCATAAAAGTAAAAGCTGGGGGAGATATGTCACCTGGGTGTTAAAGTAGTATTTAAAGGAGCAAGCTTGGAATAAGCAGTCTGAGATTTCAAGGGATTGTTTGAGCATAGTTTTTATCAGCCTTGGAAAAATATGAAATTCTTACTTGTTAGAACAAAGAAGTGACAAATTTAAGATAAGGTTAGTTTATTTATGTGCCAAGGAGTATTGAGATACATACATATATACATATATATACACATACATATATATATACATACATATATATATGTATGTATGAGATACATACATACATACATACAGTGTTTGCAGAAAAAGAAGTCTTACTTTGTAGGTATTGGCTCAAACCTTGCTAGTCCTTAAGAACGCTGGCAAAGCTCAGAAAATCAAGGGTTGTATGTTTTCTTTCATATGTGGAAGCCAGAGCAAAATAAAGGAAAGAAGATAAGGGGTCAGATATCTGAAAGACATTGGGAAGATAAGTGGAGTAGAAGGAGATCGAGAGAGAGAGGGAGGAGAGATGAGAAAGGGAAGGAAATATGGAGAGAATTGAATAAATCCACATCATATGCATACACAAGAGTACCACAGGGAATTTCCCCTTTATGTATCTGTAGAAAGTACCAATCAAGAATAAATTAATAAATGAGCAAAAGGAAGATCTGTAGAGTAGAGGAAGGAAAACAGAGGGAGGAGTGGGGAACAGAATTGAAATAAAATCTCATGCAAGTATGGTTTTGTCAAAATGAACCCAACTACTGTGTATAACTATAATGCTTCAACTTCAGAAAAGGAAAAAGAAATGCTAGCTAGAGAAGATAAAGTTAAAAAAAAAAAAAAACAGATCTATTTGGGCTGGAGCAGTGGTTCAGCAGTTACAGCGCTTGCCAGGCATGCATGAGTACCCGAGTTCAAATCCCAGCACCATGTACACAATGAAGTGTCCAAGGAATGAAAGTCACACGAAACACTAAATAAAAATTATTTCTCTCTTTCTATCTCTCTCTCTCTCTCTCTCTCACTGTCCCCTCTTTCTTAAAAAAAAAAAAAAAACAGAACAGACCTATTGATTCTGGGAT